>JAUMHE010000063.1:6718066-6748849 GCA_032359235.1 Enteromius mattozi | reverse complement strand
TATATTTTTTGTTTATATATATATATATATATATATATATATATATATATATTATGTAAACGCATATATAACGTAAACAAAAACTTTTATTAATCATGAAGAATTGTTTGACAGCACTAATTAAGTTTTTAAACCCCATATTAACAACTACAGAACATTGACCATGACAAGACAAATCCTATCTTCAGTCTGGACTACATCAAACAGAATGCAACACAACTAGTAACTGCTATTAAACCAAGCTCTTACTCTTTAACCATATCAACAACTCAACCAACTTGCATATTTTGCCCAGTTTGGCCTCTGAAAAAAAAATATTTTTTTTTATTCTCATGTTTAAAATAAATACTTAACCAAAACACACATGCAAACTTTTTTTTTGATTTTGTTTAAATGTTCAGTAAACTAATTCATTAAAAAAAAGCGTGTTATTATAATTGACATATTATTCCATATGTCAGAAAAAAATTGCAATATATAAGACAATTGTTGAGACACAGTGAGAATGAAATTATAAAATGCAGTTAACATTGTTCAGATGATACAGACATTTTGATACATTGTCTTTTTTCTTTTGAAAGATAATTTCATAAATAATTACATTAACATTTATTCATTTAGCAGACACTTATATAAAGTGACTTACAAAATACCTGATGTTAAAACTATTATGAGGTTAATGCTTTAATCTTGAATAATGACCTTGTGAATGTGACAAGATATTTAATAATGTAGGCCTATGTTTATAAAAGCATAGTGTGCTTTTCAAGAAAGCTTGTTTACGGAAAAACAGATTTTTCAGAAACCTGATTAAGAAAATGATTGAGGGTAGGGTATACTGCTGGGTACCTGTAAACACCTCACCTGTAGAAGAAGTAGACAGGTGTGATGAAACTGGCTGTGGGCATAAAGGAATAATAGAAAGTGCCATAGAGGAATAAAGCCACCCAGAACAGCAGCAGAATCACACAGAACAGAATAGCCATTTCCAGAAGCTTCTGTCTGAGCCGCACCAGCAGCACTGACATCGTCTCCAGGATCTGGACCGCCAGCCCGTTGATTTGAGGTCCCAAATCTTGAGCCCCAGAATCCTCTGACTCGAACTCCTCCATATTGGGCTGCATGTTTACTGAGATTTATTTCTTCTAAGCAGTCCAGTGTTGTCTGGCCGCTATCTCAGAAAAGTCCTTTGCAACTTTCTCTTCTCTTTCGATTTCAGCACTTGTTGGCGTCTTCGGTTTAAATGCAAATAACCCAAATATGACTCATTCCTCATGAAAACGCTGCCAATTTCTCACCACCTCATGTATCCGCTTTTGAGTTCCTGAGAGATTCCTCCTCTGACCTTGAAGCTCTAATGTCTGCCTTCATCTAAAACATTCTAAATCAACGAACAAGCCCTTTTTTATAAATGTTCCTGCAGTAACGGACTGTGATATTGTCAGTTCCTGGAAAAAAATGGACAGTCCGAAGAACAGCTGGATCCCAATGGGACGACGCTGGGACTCATGACCGGCATGTGAGGCAACAAGACAAGGAATGCTGTTAGGAAATACAAACAGTATGAAATATCCAAGGCAAATCCTTCAATCTTCTATCTGGATGACCTCAAACACCATTAGTAACAGCTATTCAACCAAGCCGAAGCAGTTGTCATTTTGTGAAAATCACATGCATGTAACTGGTTTGAAAGGCCAGATATGTAATAACTGTTTCAAGTTTACCATGCAACCACACATTCCCTGGATGCACACAAAACACATGCACAGTAGCTCAGGTCAATGCAAGATTTAAAAAAAATTCAGGCAATTAGCTGTTTGAGGACACACGTGCACCTTGTTATTATAACACCGCTCAGTTGAACATATCGCACATAATAACGCAACAAGCTTTGCACACAAAGTAAAAAGGAGATTTTGTTTACAGCCCTCTTGTGTGTTTAGTATTGTGTTGCCATTAAATGTTTTTGTAATGTGAATCTCTTTCCACTAGATGGCAATAAACACCCTTTCAGTAGCATTTGTGAGCAAACCCAAACTGTATTACAGTAAAGCATGCTCATTAGGAGATTAGGGTGAAAGATTTGAGTGTAAATGATTATTTAAACGAGCGTTTATTTTGGTATTAGTAAAAATGATGTTCACTTTTGAATGAAAAAAAAGTTTGCTTTTGAATAAAGAACTCTTTATTTAAAGGACTCTTTGAAAATTGGCTCTTTTGACTTGGGAACAGTAAATAACTACCTAGCAACAAAGCAAGACACCTTGGCGACTGCAATGTAATGTCATAGCAACCTCTCACAACATTCTAGCATTGTGGCAGAGTTTTGCATGGCAAAGAGCATTTACATTTCCTTTAGAAAACACAAAAACCTAGTTTTTTAAATAATCATCAGTAACATGAACACTAGTATCAAATGTCCGAATGCATTCCTTGATTTTTTCCCCCTAAAGCATGTGTTTTTCTCTAAAATGAGCTGCACTTGAAAAGGTGCCACGTTTGGATTGATTTTTCACATGCCAGAGAAAGAGCGAGAGATGATAGGAATTTTGTGGATGATTTCCAATGACCTGCCAAAGAGAGACTGCTGGCCTACATACATATTTAAAAAAAGATCTTGAAGGTGAATCAAATTGTTTCACCAAGTGGAATAGTGCTTTCGTTCTGATGGAATGATAAAGGGAGATAAAGTGAAAATTGAAAGCATGACTCCTTGAAACTTAAATGGAGATGGAATTAAATTTGTAAAAATGGATGTAGCTGAACTGGACTGCAGATGAGAGTTCTTCTTCTTCCCCTCCTCCTCCCCTCATGCTGGTATGACTCATTTGCAAATCATACTCTGTGCTAAAGCTATGTAAAGCTATAGTATGCAGCTGCACTGTGGCTGTCAACACTACAGAAATATATTGTTCTTTCACTTTGCTCTCTCAATAATGTTCTATCCTTCTTACTTGATTCGGGTTGGTCACAACATCATTAATGTTTAATGTGCAATTTGAATTACACCACAACAGCTGCTCTTTACCATATAATATAAGGTCACTAGTATTTGTACAAAAAAGCTTCAAAAAGGGCAAAGCTGGTTGAATGACTTCCTTAAAGGAATAGTTCACCCAGAAACGAACATTCATTGAAAATGTACTCATGTTTCTTCATCGGAACAGATTTTGCTTGCTTTCACGTCACCTCACTGAATTCTCTGCAGTGAATGTGTGCCTCCAGAATGAGAGACAAACAGCTGATAAAAGAACAATAATTACAAATAATCCACATGACTCCAGTCCATTAATTAACATCTTGTGAAGTGAAAAGCTGTGTTTATATGAAAGAAATCTGCCATTTTAATGTTTTATTGTTGTTTCTGGCTAAAATAATTAATAATAAAGCTTCCTCCAGTGTAAAGTCCCCTTGCTTTCCTATAACAACAAAATGCACCAACATATTTGTTTAGAACTATTTTAGCTTATAATATCTAGATATATAATACGTGGAATATAAAATCGGTGCAATTTTCTTTGCTTATTCAGATGAGATGATTTTTTTTTTTTTTTTTTTACCAGACAATGCAGTCAGAGTTCTGATATTTCAGCCCAAAAAATTGTTTGAAATGATAGATGTCTTAAAGGACTGGAGTTGTGTGAATTACTTGTAGATTACTGTGATGTTTTTATCAGCTGTTTACACTCTCATTCTGACGGCACCCATTCACTGCAAATGATCAACTGTTGACTGATTTAACGCTAATTTTCTCCAAATCTGTTCAGATGAAGAAAAAACATCTACATCTCAGATGTTCTGAGGGTAATGAAGTTAACATTTTTGGGTGAGGTGTTCTTTTAAAGGGTTAGTTCACGCAAAAATGGAAATTCTGTCATTAATTACTCTCCCTCATGTCGTTCCAAACCCGTAAGACCTTCGTTCATCTTTGAAACACAAATTAAAATATTTTTCATTAAATCAGAGAGCCATCTGAGCCTCCGTAGACAGCAACACAACTGAGATGATCCCAGATCCAGAAACATAGTAATTACATCGGTAAAACAGTCCATGTGACATCAGTGGCTCAACTTCAGTTTTGCAACGCTAGAAGAATACTTTTTTTTCCGCAAAGAAAACTAAAATCTCAAGGCATGCGTACGCTTTCCACTAAGCATAAACAACCACAGATTACATTCATGCGTGTGCTTTCTCCTGGATGTAAACAAGGCTGACTACGTCAAATACATTAAAGCGTGCGTTCGCGCTGCGTTGTGATGTTCTCTAAAATGGTGGAAGACATGGTTGAGTAAATTATGTTATTTTTGTTTTCTTTGCACAAAAAAAGTATTCTCCTTGCATTGCAAAACTGAAGTTGAGCCACTGATGTCACATGGACTGTTTTTACTACGTTTCTGGACCTGGGATCATTTCAGTTGTGTTGCTGTCTATGGAGGGTCTGATGGCTCTCTGATCTCATCAAAAATGTCTTTTGTGTTCGAAAGATGAACGAAGGTCTCATGGGTTTGGAATGACATGAGGGTGAGTAATTAATGACATAATTTTCATTTTGGGGTGAACTAACCCTTTAATGCATAGGTCTTTAACCCTACTCCTGGGGATCCACTGTCCTGCAGGGTTTATCTACAACCCTAATCAAACACAATCAAGCTAATCAAGCTCCTCAAGATTGCTTGAAAATACACAGGCAGGTGTGTTAAAGCAGGTTGGAAATAAACTTTTCAGGACAGTGGTTCCCCAGGAGCGGGGTTGAAGACCTCTGTTTTAATGTGTTGTTCAGTTATGAGAGCCACAAACATTACACTCATGTCAGATATAGGTACCATGAATAATCCTGCTGCAGGTCATGTAGAAACAAGGCTGAATATGTTCAGTTTTCCCATCTGTCAACACCGCCATGATACAAACATCAGCACAGCGGTTTTGGGGGTCAATGAAGATCTCAAATGCCAAAGTAACAGTAAAATGTCAAAAACCTTCCCACAGACAGAGAATTGATGGAATGTCACAGCATATTTCTGACACAAAACTTCTCTTAGTATCACATAAAACAGACTCTCAAAGGAAGAAAAACAAAATGCAGTAAGCTATCTTCGTTGGCACCGTAAGCAAGGTATTGATGTTCCAGCAGCCATTTAGACAAATATTAAGGTAGCCCTGCATGCATCTTTTATGGAAAAGCTTGAACATAAAAATAGGAGAAAATGTCATAATGAACAAATAAACAGAAATGTCTATTACAACTATTTCAGTCAATACTTTAATGTATCAATAAAAACTGAGCAAAGATAAGTAAAAAATGACAACTTGCTAAATTAGTACTTAGTTCTCTTAGTCATAATAAAGAGAAAAGGATGACTGCATTTTCCATTTAATTTTGAAATGTCTATTAGAGTGCATTGTAACCTAAGCAACCTGTTCAGCATGCTGCCTTATAAAGTAGCTGTCTATAAGCCTTAGCAAGGCAGCTCACTAGGTTTTGGAACAGAGCCACAGTTCTGCTCAGGTGAACTGAAGAGTGTTCTCTGCACATGTGGATCTGACCCTTTGATTGACAGGTGTCTGCACCGTTATCAGTCTTAGCTAGCTCTTTTGACCCAAAGCGTACCTCCTGTTTGATCTCACCCTTGATGCACTCAGATGTTAAAAATAGGCATCTGTCTTCATTCATTTGAAAGTCATTAAAACAGATGTGTTGTGCTTCTTTTGACCTGTAGAGATCACTGTTACACTCAATCTTTCACTGTGAATGTTTTTAATAAACACAGGGCATGACAAATGCAGTGCTCTTTTTTGTCATCTTTCTGCGAGAAAGAAAATGTACATTTGAAATTAAAATTTAACAAGATAAATTTAAATATTCTTAAAGCTGCGAAGAAACGAAAGTCGCAACAGACCTTTTTTCCTGTATATAGATGTAGACTACATTCAAGTGAATGGCTTATTGAAAAAGCCTTTGGATGTTGACTGTGAGATGTTGATGTTGAGCTAAAATAATTGTATGCAGATGAAGTGAAGTACAGTGACTGAAGAATCTAGTTATGAATAGGAAAGTATATAGCTAATTAAATGATTGAAGTTATCTTGTTTTCACTAAAAGATTCAGCTATGACTGTCATGATATCCAGCTGAAGTCCCTCGTTGTGTCCACCAGAGGGCACTCCAGCCAGAACTTCACCCACAGTCAAGAACTCCATTTCCCATGATTCATCCCTGGACTGATTACACTCACACCTGGACTAATCACACACACCTGCAGCTCGTCACCAGACCCACACACTCATTACACCCTGCATAAAAGCCACAGTCAAACACTCACTCACCGCGAGGTCTTGAATTCCCTTTGTGTTTCACTTCTGAGCATTTATTCCCGTGTTTGATTCTGGACTGTTTATCTGTTTATTGATTGTCTGCTGCCAGCCCCGATCTCTGCCTGTTTACTCGACTCTGATTCAGCCTGTTTACATTGTTCTGTCTGCCGATGATCACCTCTGTCATCCGCATGCCTGACCATGATTTGTAATAAAAGCTTGCGAATGGTTCCGCATGTCTCCGCCTCCTTCGTTACAATGACATTTTGAGGTAAACGTTATGAGGTCATTTGCATGTAAAAACAAAATATGCAAGGATGAATCATTCACAATAATATCTATAACAGACATTTGGAAAATATATACAGTGAATTTTTATTTCATGGCAACAAATTTAGCCAATTTTCAGCAGCAGACTGTAGAATCCAATACAAACTCAAAGCCAACAGCCAAAAGCCACAAAACTCCAATTTCACTGGCTCTTTAAATGAAAAAGTACATAATCTCTTCAAAAGTTTTTTTTACAACAACATTATATTGGATCTAGATGGGCTAAACCCACTATTGTATTTTTGGAGCATGTGTGAAGGTTTTATATGAGACCATGGCAGGTGTCCTCTTTCCATCCGGATGATTTCTTATTACACTACAGTAATAAAGCCATCAGTGACCTCTACTCTCTTTACCACGCCTCATAATCTCTCTCTATCCATCCCTCTCTCTCCTGTCCTTGCTCTATATTAACCAGCTCTTGTCTGACAGTTGGGCTATTGTGACACTAGGGAAAATGGGTGTTCGAACCACTGCAAAAACATTGTTATTTAGTCATTTTATCTGCTCAATTACTGTATGCACAGCATTTCATAATCCAAGTATCTTTGTCACTTTTTGCACTTGAAGAACACTGTACGCAGAGAATGCCATCTGAAATGCTCACGAATGCAAGGAAGCACTCAAGCATACATAGACGTGAATACATGGCCAATGTATTAGTAGTGCTTTATGTTCGTTCTTGAAAGTAAAATCTGACCGAGACGGTTTACGCAAATGCTAAACGCCACAGTAGCACCCTTTGAGGCAATGCTGTAAATGCAACGTGTACTTGTGTTGCATTATAAACTGCGTTTTGACACATTTCAGAACTCAATGGTGCATGAAATTGAGCTTGCATAGCTAGAAGCATTTGCGCTCACGTACTTGCATAGAATATGTTTGGGGCCTAAGGAGGTAATTTTGCCATTTCTGATCAATTTGAATCAAGGTGGCAATTTTTATGCCAGGTCATTTACATACGACCTTACCTGGGCTTTCAAAACCTTCAATTGCTCTCGTTACCAAAGGGCTTTCAACAGGAGTCTTCTGTAAAGATGAAGTGAGTTTTGTGTTTCTGCCATTAGTGGCTCCACATGGATTTGCAAAAATAATGATTTCAACACTTATACAAGTTTGCCGTTGGTAAGCAAAACAAATAGTCCCGCCTCAAAACTCACACCATTAGCAGGCTTGTTAGGACACTTTAAACGTGCAATTAAAATCATATTTACCACATATTTAAATTTTATTCACATAGAACAGGTTTACCAGGGCATTTAAGTCATAATGAATTAAATGGAAACCTGAAGCTTAGATATTTTAAGTGACAGTAAAAAGATTTCAAATGCTACAACAGAATTCTATTTCGAAAAAAAGCTGTTCTTTTTAACTTCTTATCCATTAAAGAATCAAAAATATTAAGCAACACAACTGCTTTCAACATTAATAAGAAAGGTTTTTGAGCATATTATAATGATTTCTAAAGGATAATTTGACACTGAAGACTGAAGTAATGATGCTCTATAAAAATTCAGCTTTGCATTATAGGAATTACATTAAAAAATATAATCAAGATAGTAACCATTGTAATGTTATTTCATAACATCACTTTATTTTACAGTATTTCTGATTAAATAAATGCAGCTTTATCAATCCTAGAAGACTTGTAGTGCGCAAATTAATTTATTTCTGATATCCACTGTGTAATAATGTGTATTTTCCTTAAAATAAATGCATGTACTGTATGATACTACAAATTAATTGCACATCACTTATTTTAGCAGCATCCAAACAGAATTAATGTGCTAAAAAAAACATACATTTATTAAATGTATATTTAAAAAAACTTAAATTTTTCAAATTTGTCAAAAGAGCAAAAGAGGACTATGGATGGAAATTAGTCAGTCTGACAAATTGAGCATGTTATTATGTGTTATTAAATATTAAAATTTTTAAATTTTAAATATGGTTAATTTATCCTTTTTTAGTGGGGTTTTCAGGCCGAGAAGATCCCTAGACAAAGGAAATTAAAGGGAACAGCATGTGTCTCGTCGCCCGTCTGACACCAAAGACGTTGATCTTTCTGCTGAGTCCTGCTTCAGCTTGACAACATGCTGATTATTTCTGCCCCAGCAAGCAAACACCCAGACCAGGTGTCACCAGGCTTTCCATACTCAACAATAAGTCTGGGAGGAAAAACAAGGTGCTGTAAACTCCAGGAGAATTATAGGCAAGCAGATCCAGTCTAATAAACATGGGGCAAACACCATATGCCTGGGTATTTCTAGGTTTTTTATTTATCCTACTGATCTGTGATTAGAGCTTATTACGTACATGAACCACAGACAAAAAATCTAACTGGATTACTGGGTTTATTTGTTGTTATTCAACAAAGCGCATGCATTAGAAATACTAATACTGACACAAAAACGTGGTTTGCAGAACAACAATTGCTCTCACTGCAGTCAGGGGGAGAGAAACTTGGCTCAGGTGTGTTTATATCCCAGCATGCCTGTGATGTGAGCAGCCAATGAGGCCAGAGATGAAGCCCTTCCGGGTGGCCATCTGCCGGCTAGAATGGTCTCTATGCACTCGCATGCTCTGACTCACACGTTCAGACAAAGGCACACACACGTTTTCTGCCTTTGCAAGCTTGGCTTGGTGCACAGTGCTGGATTAATGACAATAATAGGAGAAGACGTGAATCTACAGCCCTCAAGAACAATGCAATGCCGCCCACCTGCAGGTGGATGACATCATACAGAGACTTGGGTCATTCCCACTGAATGCAGTAGTCATCTGTTGCTCTTTTGTGTGATGAAAAAGTAGTGTCTATGCATGCACACACTCACACAGAAATGCATGCATGCATACTTGCACAAAATAATCTCACTCCCAAACAAACACACACACATACTCACAGCATTGATTGTAGCCTGATGCATAGTGACAGGCATGCATAATGGGAGTGAATAAATGTAAATGACGTTTGGGCAGTGCTAACACTGCTGTCAATCATTCTGGATCAGTGTTGAGCCAAGCAGCTCAGTCTACATTAAAACCAAATATATCTCAACTTGTAGTTTTACATACTAAATTACAGGTTGCCAGATTCTTTCTTCTGTATCTGTATCACAAATAAATTACTATTACAGGATTGTTTTGCTGTTTGCTGACTTCATTTATCTTTATATGAAGCCTCAATCATTATTGTAAGTTATTTGTTATACTGTGATGTAAAAAGCTCATCTTTTTAACATTGTCACCATTCTTGAAGTGTCTGGATATTGTAGTCTTTTAAGCTGTTTAACAGGCAAAATGAATGCTGTCTACTTATCAACAAAGGTTTGTCATTCACAAACAAACATAAATTTGATAATGTGGTGACTTTTTTTTAATCTTTCAAGAAACAGAAAAAATAAATGACATCAATGGCAGTTGTTAGAATTTTTCTATTATCAAAATACGACAGTCAGCACAAACAAACTTGCATTTGCAAAGTATCTTTACTGATCAGAACTAAAAAACTATTGTTGAGAGAACTCAAAACTTTTACTGCATCAAGTTGCCTTATTATTTGTACTTTTTCTCAACAGTTGATTTTTTACAGTGTGGTGGGTTTATAAAGGGCTTCTGAAGTGAATCGATGCATTTGTGTAAGAAAAATGTCCATATTTATAAACCGTAATCACTAGCTTTTTTTTATCACTAGACATTTTTAATATAACTCAAAATGTATTTGTCAGAAAGAGGATACACAGAATTCATATACACCTAGGTGGCTTAAGGGTGAGTAAATCATGGGGTAATTTTACTTTTTGGCTGAATTATCTTTTAAAATAAAACCAGTCATCTGAGGCCCCCCTGGAAGTTGGCTAAGACCCCCCGAGTCATCGACTTAAATTGACCCAAGACCAGAATAACATTGAGACCTGGGCTGGCTCTTTTATCTTCATGAGCAAACACTCATAACACCCTAGCAACCACTTAGCATGAACACTCAGAAAACCTTAGCAACAGAAAAACACCCTAGCAACCACTCTAGAATCATGCAGAGTTCTGCACGCTTGTGCTCTGCTTTAATCTACATTAAAATCTACTCTTCTGCATTTGTAATTATTATACTAATTTATTCTTCTAATGTTTTCACATCTCCCCTATGGATATGAGAAAAAGCTTGGGGATCAGACATGTAGCTAAGGCCAAATGTTGTTAATGAGTTTACATGCATTCATTCAGCCTCTGATTAACACACACTCCTGTTTAAAGGTCATATGTCATGTTTCATAAAATGCCCTGCCAACTCTGACTGGAGCGTCCATCATGTCCGCCTAATGACAGCGAAACCTTTCATGAAAACATTTAGATGAGCGTGGCTTTCATTTTCCTGGCAATTACTACCAATTGTTCTTGTTCTTTGGTGTTTTTATCAATGTGCGAAAACATCAAAATACTTCAATCAGCAAACGCACGCCGCAATAAGATTTTTTGTCTAATCAGTGAAAGCAAAAAAGACTTTTCAAGCTTGCCAAGACAATTCACTTTGTATTAAGCTTTGACAGACAGCTCTGCTGAACTGAGAAATAGTAATTCAGTTGGAATTTCTGTTTACAGAAATCATCTGTCAGATTCTTTTATTCAAAAAGAGTCTGTTATGAGTGCCAGCTGAAGTGTGAAATAATTACTGTATTTATCATTTGTGATAGTAAATATGGCAAATATATCATTATAAACACAACACTGTACATTGTCTTGTTTTAAAAAACAAGAACATACATTATTAATGCTTAAAGATGTTTGGCTGGGTGTCTGTCCTTCAGGAGCTTTTGCTAGTAAAATCCTGTAAATGCCTGCACAGACATTAATGGAGATGGATCGTTAAACGTTTGATGTCTGCTTCAATTTTACTTAATTATAAGGCACTATTTGGCTGTCTGTCATCGTCTTTGCAGACACAACAGATGGATATGTTTGCGTAGTGAAGGTCATTTGATACCAGCGGTGGGGCAGATTGCACTCTCTCTCGCTCTCTTCATTCAAACCCTGAAGGACTGTCTCTCATCTGATCCTTCAGAAGTCGTCCTATAGACGAGCTGATGTTGCAGTCTGAGCGAGTGAGTGATTTGGACTCCTTCAAAGTAGCACTACAACCTTGAAGAGGAGATACTGATATTATTTTGCACCATGTACTGTACTGATGTACCACTTATTATTTAATAGGGTCCTCTGAGTCTGTCTCTTCTGCTCTCTTTAGGAGCTCTGATGGCCTAACTGGCCGTTGGTACTCGTTTTAGAAGGATATGCATCTGAGTTTTAGTGCTTGGCGCCTGTGTCCAATGCCAAGCACAAATAATTTGGCCTGAATTCTTCCTGTTTGGCTCATCAAACGCTCATTAGCACATGCTAATCCCTTTTGCTCTCATCACCCAAATGGAATTCAGCATAATTTCTAATATGACATTTGTTGCTTGATTAAACTGTCTGATATGGTGAAATTTTGACCGAATGGATAAAAAGCAGAGCTTTAAAAATTAATTATAATAGAAAATGTTTTTGCTTAAATTATACAATATTGATTACAAACTGTGTGGACCCCTGTGGTGTAATTCTTCAAGAAATCCACCTTAACACCCTTCACAACAGCTTGTGTTTAAACAGATCTGTGATAGATGAGATGTTTTAAATTTACAGTAAATATATGCACATGCATTGTACATATATTGTTAATAGTATCCATTTAAAAATGTTAAAATATAATGTTATTATAAAATCCAACATGAAAACCCTATAGTATATATATTTTCAGAGGAAGAGCAAGTTATTATATTGTTATTGTATTTTGGAAACAGATTACAAAGATTACAGTTTTTCTATTTGGAATATCATGCACCAGTGAATCATGCACAATGAGATCAAGAATGTGCATTAAAATAATGCCACTTGATTTCATGTTGTCTTTAAGCACTGAGCTTCAGAATTTCTGAGCCATTCTCTAATCATTATAACAGTTACGTACCTCCATGTGGCGTAGCAGACAGGTGGCTGGAGAGGAGTGCCTAAAACATGTTGGACTATTTTCTCCACCCATGCTGTTCTGATGTCAAACAAAAAGGAAAGTCATTTAAGAGTAAGGACATTTTGGATAAAAGCAATAAATCACCCCAAAATTTCCTTAAAATATACTCACCCTCAGGCCATCCAAGATTAGTTTGTTTCTCATCATTAATCTCAAAAACATTTTAGAGAATAGATCACATACAAATATATTGGTGGATTTTGATGTGAGAAAATAACAGGGATGGACTTTTTCACTGGAGAAAGCATTATTATGGATATTTTGAACAGATGCAACATTTTAAATTGTGTATCTGATAGAACAGTTTCTTATAAACAGCTTTTCACTTCACAAGACATTAATGAATGGACTGGAGTAGTGTGGATCAGCTGTGATATTTTTATCAGCTGTTTGGACTCTTGTTCTGACGGCACCCATTCACTACAGAGGATCCATTAGTGAGCAAGGGATGTAATGATAAAACTCATCTCCATCTTGGATAGCCTGAGGGTATGTTTTCAGAAAATGTTTAGTTTTCAGTGAACTATTTCTTTAAAAACCACCAATGGCACACAGTTTATTTTGCATTGGAATAACACAAGACCAGGAACATGCATTTAGAAAGTTTTTTTTACTTTAAAACAACACGTACATTGTGCACACTTACAGTGACCTGAATAAACTGAGCATAAAATGAAACATTCACTGTTATCTATATTTAGCGATATAAACGGCAACTAATCTTACACAAATGTGTGCACCATTACAACCTAAAGGTTATGTTATAAATGAACATACCACATTTTTCCATATTTTTCGAATTACTTTTGGAAGAGTGATTTAAAACAGTGCCTAGATTTAAAAAAGAAAAAAGAAAAAAAAGGGAAGCTGCCTCTAAATGATCAATACACTATTTAAACAGAAGCCAACACACATTTACCCAGCTAGGACCATGTGCTCTCAGTGCTCATACTAAAACTACACAAGGTCTGCAAAGAGTCAAATGAGTTATCTGGGGTAGAAGGCAGATTAAAAAGGGAAGTGCACACCTCAATTGGCTCCCTGATTAAACAGGAAGAGAGAAGGCGGCTGAGTGGAAGTATTCTGCTCACAAACACAATCTAAAAACATCATTAGGGCAGATGCTGCTTTCTTCATCTGTTCATTGTTCAAAAAGTTCATCTGTAAGCCCGCAGTCAGTCAATACAGATTCTTTTCCACTCCCTTCCTCAGCTAGTCATGGTCCTGGCGAGGGGTCACATAATGAATGAACACCTACCAAACAACTGCAGCCAATGTGTTAAAACATGTAATAAGCCTGACTGTGGTCGAACAACGGCTGTTTTAGTACTAAAAGCCAGTGGAAAGGTCAATTGCACATTTCAAAGGATGAGTTCCTGGTGTGCTCATGAATAAATTAGTGTGGGCTGAGCAGATTTGCTGTCTTAATGGTGTCATTAACGGCCACAGCCTATTGAAAATGCCAAACCTGCTCTCCGTTAATAGATAAAAGCGTGTGAATGTATTTGAGGAGTTTTGCCTTAACGGAGGGGAGATGAATCATCAGCATGTTCCTCAGAGGACGACAAAATGTATCCTTGCAGAGGCAACTGAGGACAGAGCCAGACAAAATGAAAGATAAAACAAATATAAAACAATGCCTTATCAAAAACCTTCATTTATATTAGTTTATTTTAAATAGTTATTGACTAAATATCTGACCAATTAATTTACAATAAATTATTCTCTTTAAAATACATCATAATTTATTTAAGCTGTAACGTCACTACAACTAGGCTACTTATATTTATTTGTATGATATTGGTATACTCAAAAAATTCTGTATTTTTTACTTCTTTTATTTCATGCATTCATTACAACACATAACTTGACAATGTCTAAACTTGTCATTTCTATATGAAAAAATATTATTAAATAGTTGAATTAAAACAATAGTAATATGGTGTTTAATTATTAATAGATTTCTTATATTATTAGACAATGTATAATTATTTGGACAATGTTTTATGTCACTGTTATATAAAAAAAAACATAAAAATGAAAATATATTGGTTTTAAATGATTAATAGATTCAAGATACACACACACACACACACACACATACATAGATATATATATAGTTAAATTATAAGTGCTTTCAAATGATTAATTGTGATTAATCGCATCCAAAATAATATACAGTATGTGTGTGTGCTGTGTATATTTATTTACACACACACATGCAATATACACTGTAAATATACAGTACATATTTGCATGTATATACATATTTAGATTTGTATTAAAAAAAAATGTATAATAGATATAAATATATTTAATATATAAACATATTTTTATATACATGCATGTGTCTGTATTTATAATATATAAAGTATACACATATTATGTAAACAAAACTGCGATTGCGATTAATCATTTGACAGCACTATAAATTATAAAAAGAAAATTTGAGTTGCTTATACCTTTTTAGGTCTGTTGCAAAAATGGTGCAGGATGAATTATCTGCCAAATTGTAATACTTAGACCTCAAACATAAGCATAAGCAACAGAAATAGCAATGCTTCCCTCAGAAAACCCCACTTACTTTTCAGTGATTTAGCTACAGTGTCACATATCATGTCATGGTCTTTTTCAGAATAATTACGAATTAATACTATTTTGTGCACAGCTTTCGAGTTACAGTTTTCACATCTTTTTACACACCCCATTCATGACATTATGTGCGAACAGACCTGAATCTGGAACCTGAAAGTGGGGATGTTGTCGCTGTTGTCATGGGGATGGAATGGATCTCTGTGGTGTAGCTGGTACGTTGTGAAGAGAGACACAGAGATGAGTGGGATTAGAATGTTCTGGAAAGCATTTACCGCAGGCTCAGGCCCATCTCCCAAGCTAATGGACTGGAACAGATGGGGGTGGATGAAGAGTTCTGTATCTGTGGCACTGAATCGCTGGGTCACCAGTCGCTGGGCCCTGTAATGAGAGGTGATGAATGGCAATGCATTGGACAAACCCAGAAAGCTCGCCCCTAGCATCCTCTCTGTGGTGCCTGCTGGACACATCCCTTGGACGCTTGGCTAATCGCTGATCCCCTCATTTCCACATGGGTCACAGCTGTGAATGAAAGCTGGGCGATGCAAATCAAACTCAATAGGTTAGAAAATGGAGGGCTTTGAGGTTGATCAATCATAATTTGTAACCATCACAGGAGACAGTCTTCATTTTAGTCCCCTCAAATAGCAGCTAGATGTGTATGGTGTGTATGTTCTATTCTAGGCCATTAAAAACCGAACTAATACTAATTTAATTCAAACACAGTTTGATTTCAATTTTTAGTTATGGAATTTTAAATTAAGAATTCAAAAGGACGCATTTATGTTTATGCATTTAACAGATGCTTTCATCCAAAGCGACTTAACATGCAATCAAGAGCTATATATTTTATTTTTATTTTATAAATTGATTTTAAGGAAGCTTAAAATCTAATACATTTCGGGGCAGTTTCCTGAACAGGGTTTAAGACTAGTCCTAGACTAAAATAAATGTTAGAGCTGTCTAAACTGAAAAAAGCTTGCACTTACATATCTTAAAATACATTAGTGACATTGTTTGGTCTTAAATAGCACACAAGTGCATGCTTGTAAAACAAAGTTAAATCCAATTTACCAAAGGCCTAGTCCTGGCTTAATCTAATCCCTATCTGTAAAACCACCCCTTCCAGCATATTGAATTCTAAAATTTCTATTTCACTCCAGAAAAACATAAAGCTAGAACATGCAGACTGTATTTTTCTATTATTGTATTATTAGTCCACTATTGCTCAGTGGCTTCACATTAATGTAATTTTTTTTTTCAAAATCCGTTTCAACAGTAGGCTAAAACAATATCATACAAATGTAAACAACAGCATGATAGTGATTTAGATATTGCTTTGTTTTTATGCAATGGTTTGATAAAAAAGAAGCTTAAGTAACTTAACCTTTTAGACACTATAACCAGGTTTTTTGCTCAACCAGCGACAAAAACAGGATCAAGTCTTGTGTCTTCTCCTCACAGTAGGTGTTTTGATCCTAAACGAATCAGTTTTGCTTAACAAATCAGTTGCTTAAATGATTCAATGACACCAGAACGATTAACAAGATATGCGGCCCAATGTGCACACTATCCATCCTATATTGTATGTGATATTAGTCATTTTCAATAATATTTGGGGCAGATAGGGTGGATAGTATGCACACTGGGAGGCAGGGATGTTTTTTTTGGTTCTGAACGAATCAGTTTGTTGAATCTATTAAATAAATGACTCACCCATAAAGAGATGTCAATTGTCGCCATCTGCTGGATATAAATTTTAATGGTTTTCTTTGTCAAATTTCTAATTATAAACTAACTACCTTAAATAATTACATTAATTACATACCTTACAAACATACTATTCTAATAATAACTACCATAAATAATTGAATTATAATACAGTAAATTACATGCAGTAGTAAACATAACATTTTAGTATATTAGCTAATGAGTTCCAGAACCTTTTTGTGTTTAAGCCTTTAGTGTGGTTGATGGATCGTGTCAGTATTGTTTGTCTTGTCTTATAGCACTTAATCAGTCTTAATATTTTTACAATTTTGACCAACCTGGTCTGTGCTGAGGAACAATATGAGCTTGAAATTATTCAAGTCTAAATTTAGTTTGTACTCCCCATATCTTCTAATAAAACCTCTCATTTCTTTTAAGTAATCACCCAATTGGTCCGAATAATTGGAGTTCCAATTTATACAAGATACTCCAAAAAATTAAATGAGGTAGCTGAAATGAACAAAGAAGTGATAAAAGATGGACTGTGATGATAAGCACTGGCAAGTAATTAAATCGTTCAGCTGCACTCCTCCGCAATTGGACAAGATTATCTTGTGGGGCATCCCATCATAACCATTCATTTCCTGCAGGATCTAAAAGGACATTTTTAAAAGAATGTGAACCTCTACAAACGTCTCAGAAAATGTTCAAGCCCAATTGTTCCAAGGATCCATTTCCAGAAGAAGAAGTGCGACATAACAGGTGAGATTAGATTGATCCATCTTTATCTGCTGTCCATCTTCACAGTGGTCCCATGGGCTTAATGCCAAAGCTTCTCCTCAACAGCAGATGCTCTCTTAACATTTTAACCTCGCAGTGGCCCAACTGTGAGCGCAGCGTGAAAGTGTTCCTGTATCCCAGAGGACGGCTAACCTAAGATGGGAACTGCATCAGAACGCAACACTCTTAAAAGATCTAATCCTCGGCAGTGGAGGTCTTGCACAATCCACTAGGATACGAGGAGGTCTGTCTAGAAGGAGATAAGACTATGTGTGCGAGTGTTTCTGTACAGATATAAGACTACTTGGGTGTATTTGTGTTCTGTGAAGGTGCCTGATGGAAAGCAGTAAGGAGAAAGGGTGTGCATGCATACATACATGTAGAATCCAGGCTTTTTTCTCATGCGGTCAGGAAGCACAGGAGAAATCATAATTTCTTCTTAAAACAGTTCTATGGAGTTCCATAAGCACAAAAGACATTAAAGTTAAATGTTAAAATGTAATTCAAGATACATTCAAGATATAGATAGGTTTGTTTTTTCTTCAGAACAGATTTGGAGAAATATAGCATTGTATCACTTGCTCACTAATGGATCATTTACAGTGAATGGGTGCCGTCAGTATGAGAACCCAAACTGCTAATAAAAACACTACAATAATCCACAAGTAATCTACATGACTCCAGTCCATCAATTAACACCTCGTGAAACGTCCATGCCCTGTTTTTCTCGGGATTACTTGTGGATTATTATGTTTTTATAAACTGTTTGGTGTCTAATTCTGACGGCACCCATTCACTGCAGAAGAACCCTTGTTTAGCAAGTGATGTAGTCTTCTTCATTTTTGACCTCTCTCATCTGTGACCTATAGAAACTTTTTCTTCTAATGATGTTCAGTGTGACCACAACTTCAGAAAGACCTGCTATCATTTATGAATCTGTCAAAGTGAGCACGAATGCCTCATATCTGATATAATAAGTCTGTATGTCTCAGAATATTTCATCATCTTACTTTTGTATTTTAGAAGATCAAATCTCTACCATTCTCTTTACTCAACAGAAAACTCCACAGAAAACTGCAAGAATATCAATTCTAAGAGAAGTTCTGTTTGGTAATGATTTTTTTACTCTCTTGCTGACAAAAGTAAATATGAGTATAAAAACTGCCATCAAGGTAAAAAAAAAGGAGAAGTAATATTCACTTTCATTGTAATAATATGACAGAAAAGTTACACTTATATTATTTATTATAATTATTATATTATAATATATTTATTATAATGCAAAAATATCATCTGTGAACAGAAACAGAATTACTTTAGATTAATCTCTAACTATTTGTTCTCTCTCTCTTTTCCCAGTCTCTCTTTCTAATTTTAATTAATTACGGCATGGAATATTAAAATGTACATAATTGAGTTCCCTCTTTTATGATTTTTTTTTTCAGGAACAGCATTGAAGTGTGGAAAATTGGTTCTCCTAATCAGATTAACCATAGTCAGCTCATTGTGTCAGCATAACTATATCTGCAGTACAGTGTGTTCATTTGAATGGAAGTGGAAAATAGGCATTACCTACCCATAAGAAACATATTAGAGAGTCTGTCACACTGAGTTTTATCTTCAAAAAGACTGCAAATAGAGTGCAGCACTGAGCGGCTGGTCTTGGTTCCGGAAGTATTTTTCTCCAGTCATTTTCTTCATAGTGATTTCAAAATATTCTACAATAAAGAATTATAAGAACAAAACCGACCAGTTGTGAGTTAAATCACAATATTACAAAGGAAAAGAACAATAAAGACTGCATACATTCATTTGTTACTCATGAAACAATGCATAATCAAATAAAAAAACATGGTACAATACACTATTAATTTACAATCATTCATCAATATAATGCATCATATTTAAAGTTAATATTACAAATGATTTTTAACTATATACTATATATAAACTATATATAATAGAAAAACTGCAATATTTTTGCAGAAAAGTTGCAGAAACTTTTTCCCCACCAAGGCATTTTTGACATATGACAGCACCACAAAACACATTATCCAGCAAGTTGTCAAAAGTTCTGCCTTAGACTAACTGTATGACAGTTGTTTTTAAAACACCTGTAATCACCCTGAAATATTTACAGGTGGAAAAAGAGCAGTAGAAATGTTTGAGAGTACAATCATTTAAGCTTGAGAACTGAAACTTTTTTTCCCTGCACTGTTTGGATTTTTTGTTTAGCGGTTTATGAAACTAAAAGAGACTGTGCATGAGATGCCAAGTCAGACAGGGGTGGACCCACTCATGTCCCAATCTGACGTAAATAACAGCTGACTCTCCAGGCAAGTGCAGACACATCCTGCTAATTAGCTGAATGCTCCTTAATGACCATAAAACGGCCCCCAAATCAGACAAGATGGCACTCGCTCCGTTCCTGTAATCACAGGTCACAATCAACTTAAGAGCGCGTAATTATAGCACTCTCAGCATGCTCATATTCATCTTTCTCAATCACTCTTCTGTCTCAAAGTTAGATTTATATGAGTATATCTACCTGTGTTTGTGGTCTCAGCAACATATTTGGAAATATTGAAGGGGTATTCAAAAATCTAAAAATCATTAAATTCATCGTTAAATTCATTTATTTCCATCTTTAGGAAATTCATCTTAAATATGGAAATAAGCAAACTTTTATGATTTTAAAACATTTAAAATGTCTAGAAATTGAAACCAAGAATATTTTAATTTAAAAACATGCTGAGTGTTTATCTACAGTGTATCAAGTTTCTTAATTTCAGGGTATTATTAACTATAATGAGGGAGAATTATCATATTGACTGGATGCATCACATCACAATTTCATTACTGGTTTTAGACTTTTGGATTCTACTGTATATAAAAACTAAATCTCTGTCTTTGAACTCCACATATTTACATTCTGTACATTATGTAGTCAGGAAGCGCTACTAATAACTTATCAGAGACAGTTTATCTCCACCTATGCTAAATGGTTACACTCTGCATTTGTCACACATTTTTCCCATCCAAAAAGCCTGAGTGGGCTCTAAACAGGATGACAAACGCTGGCCGGGCGGCCCATGCGTCCTGCTGTAGACTGCAAATGCCAGCTTCATTAGGAAGGGTTTTCAAGCATCCTCCTATCCCAGCTGCCGGGCCCTTTGTAGTCCCCTCACCAATCGATACTTAACATTTTCACGCTCAGTGTGCAGCCCCTCTAAGCACTGTAAAAATGTTAAAGGGCAGAGAGTTTGGGGAGCAGAGATTACGGAGACGGCAGACAGCGAAAGGCCCGCTTGCATTTTTATTTACTCTTTCAGAGCCCAGGATGAATGGAAAAGCCTCTGCTGGCATGTCGCTCAGAGGCACAACACCTCAAAAGAACGAGGTGAAACATGCAAACCGTGCCGTTAATTGATTCCATGTTTGCTTACGGTGTAAAATTTGATGTGGGCCTATTGTCACTGCATTATATTGACTTCAAGGTAAGGGAAACACATTGTAGGCAGATTTGAAAGGAAAAGACAAATTTCCTAAAAATCTATTCACCCTCAGACCATCCAAGTTGTTTTTTCATCAGAACTGATTTAGTGAATGGGTGCCGTCAGAATGAGAGTCCAAAAAAAGATAAAAACAATCAAACACCATTTACAAGCCAAAGTAGTCCAGTTTTATTATTATTATTTATCTTTTATTATAGATTAAAGCAATAGTTTACAGTTAAAATACTTTAATGATGTTCTTGTTTCTTGTATACATTTTGATTCTTAAACAAATTTGTATTTTTGTGTGAACTGTTCCTTTAAAGTATTTAGAAATGCTTTAAATGTGAAGGCTGCTACAAAGCTACAAAACTTGATTATGCTGCTGCTAAGGTGCCTTTTCGACTCCCATAATGCAGTGCAACAAGCAGACAATGTACACTGTAAAAAGCTGTGGTTGCCAGAATAATTTTGTAAAGAATACAGAAAAACCTGTATATTTTACAGTATAAAACTGTAATTTACAAAAAAAAAAAAAAATTGAATGTAAACCAGTAAATTCAACAAACGCACACTGCTATTAAAATCTGTTTTGTAACTCTAACATACTGACAAGCAACAAAATAATGCAGGTGGTAAAGAAGAAAGCTACATTAAAGAATCTCACTTTGATTGGTTCTATTAACTTCTAAAAACTATACAATTAACAGCATTGTCTGTTTTTACAAGATTTTTACAAGAATTCTTTTACAAGATTTTACATTTAAAATTAAATTGATTTTTTACAGTGTAAGAGACATTTTTAATATACTTAAAACTCATTAAATACTGAAAAGAAAGAAACTGAAAGTTTAAAATAATAATAAAAAAGTATTATATTTGAAAAAAGTTCCAAAACATTTATCATGTTGTCACAGAATGCAGCAGCCTGTGATGTCAGCAGGTAGTGAGGGAGATCACTAGGTTTTAGAACAAAGCTAAAGTCATGAACCTTTATTATACCTTATTTTTTTTTTAGCTGAGCTGAGGTATCTATATATATATAGGTGAAAGAAGTGCATCTCTGCTAGTGCCCTTGAACACTCAGCAGTGTCCTCCCTTACTCGCTCTCTCTTGCGCTGGAGTCAGGCCAGAGCAGGAATGGCAGCGTGCCCGTATAGGAAATGAAGCTGTGTCTGTATCTCTCTGCTTTTAAGATGAAAGGCTGAAAAGAAACGTTAGCCCTAACAAGAGAAGTTCAGAAAGAAATGGAAACTAAGAACTACGTTCTCATTTGTGAACATGTTAAAGGGTTAGGTCTCCCCAAAATGAAAATTCTATTATTAATTACGCACCCTCATGTGGTTTCAAACCTAGAAGACCTTCGTTCATCTTCAGAAGACAAATTACGATATTTTTGATGAAATCAGAATATCGTACCCTCCATAGACAGCAATACAACTGAAATAATCCCAGATCCAGAAACGTAAAACAGTCCATGTAACATTAGTGGATCAACTTCAGCTTTTCAACTTTTTTTCAAGCTTTTATTATGTATGTACATTTATTTGATAACACACACACACAAACACACACACACTAATTAGTTTATTTCACAATCCTTATTTTAAAAAAGGTTTTTGTGTGGCTGAAGTTAGTTTAATTGTGTCACACCTTCTTTTATCATTTACTTATCTTCACCAGTAGCTATACTTGTAAAAGAAAGGAGTAATTGTTTCATAAACCTTTTATATTACCACTAACAGTATGTGCCTTTTTAAACAAAAGAAATTCAACAAAAACAAAGATTCAAGCTTTCCCAGAGGCCATGACAGAACTGAATGAAATACAATGCAGAAGCTCTGGAAGCAGAGTGACAGGACATCAGTGCACAAGAGTGGGCGTCTCATATTATTTAAAGCACAAATGTGTGTGATAGTTGAGTACTGGTACAATGCCAACCAGTGACATGTGTATGTGCATGTGTGTCAGCGTGGGTTATATTTATGGGGAGTTAATGATTGACTGAGTTATTAGAGTATGCATCGGGCCATGCAGCAGGAGGGATTTTGAGACACCATTTTCCATTTCGCTGCCTTGTGTTCTGCTGTTATTGACCATAAAATGATGGATGGTGAGAAATTGCTTTGTTTGCGCATTGATCAATGAGACTCAGGAGAGATAGAACGAAAAAAGAAGAGAGAGAGAAAATAGAGTTATAGATGGCAGAAAGCTTCTATTTGTCTTTGCAAAGCAAGAACAGTCAGGCTGCTGAGTGCAGAATATCTATTTTTTATTTTTAACACTGTTTTCTCAACATATTGTTACAGTCTGCAACTGTAACAACTAGTGTGGTAGTGTGGTAAAATACAGCCATTTTTTGCAGTAAAGTTTTGTTTTAGACTCAGACCTAATTTTGTGAGGAGAGTTTAATGCAGCAGTCGCAAACTGAACTATAAATGAATCAGCTGAAACATGAGCATCAACTACAGGAAAAAAGACAACCGGCTCTCTGGAAAACTTTATAGATTTTCAGCGAAAATAATGCAACAGTCTGCCCAGTCATCACAGAGGGCAAGAAAAAATACACTGTTATATTTATAGACAGCACAGTCTTAAAAAGAAAGGATCTTTATTGGAATTGATGGTTTCATGAAGAACCTTTAACATCCATGAAATCACTATAAATCTTTATAGTGAAAAAGGTTATTTATATTATTAAAATAATCTTCATATACAAATAGAAAAATGGTTATTTTAAGAACCATTCACTGAAATGTTCTTTGAGAAGCCAAAAGTGGTTATCTCGCTTTAAGAGTATTTACAGCTGGCCTTTGTTTTAAGAAATGCAGTTTGACAAAATGGAGACAATAATCAGCAAATATAGAATAGTCTGAAATTAAAATATCTGTCAATTTCACAGATACTTACAAAGCAATGGCAAAGTAACACATTAAATTTAAATGTAAAAATTCCGACATAGAAAGACCAAAATAGTAATCTTCAAAAACACTTTTCAAAAAATCATTTTTTTGAGTGTACATCCTTTTTCTATTAAGATTAAAAAATTTAAAGCTAGTTAAAAAGAGAAAACGTGAATCTGTGTGAAGGAAGGATAAAAGGCAAAAGCAAAGAACCAGTAAATGAGATGAGAGGAAGAGGAAGTAGGAGGAGGAAAAAAGAAGAAAGTCTTGGCACATTCTGAGATATCCTGAGTTTCCTGCCAATGGTGTTGTCCAGCACTCAAGCCGCTGTCAATCATCACTTCCTAATCCCGAGCACAGACTGAGCTCTCTTTGGACCACAGGCCTGTGAAATCACTTCGGGAATATATATATTTACTCACCCCTTGCTGGGTCAAAATTCCCAGAGAAAGAGAGGCGGGAGAGAGAGACAGTTTTGAGAAGAGCAAGATAAGTGTCTTAGCATGTGATGAGGTTAAAAGTTCAGAAAATTGTAAATTGTTCATTTAACTATAATAGTCTTTATTCAATTATCAAATAGAAAATGTTAAATCTTGTAACATTAAATAAAAGTAATACAAACTTTCTACATCAAAATCCCCAAAACATCCCAACCTACAACTGTTTGAAGGATTGTTTGTCACAACAATCTGTTTCAACCCCCAAAGGAAAGATAATCCCAATATGAATGACAGTAATATAGGAATAACTTCTCCTAGACTCAGTCTCCTCAAGAGCTTCAGATAAGATCTCTGCTGACAACAATGAGTGTTCAGAGCATCTCCATAGGGTTCAGCTCAACTATTGAAACGTGTCATCGGGAAAAAAAGGAGAATTTTTTGCTTCATGCTCTCTATTTATACCTGAATGGGTTCACAGTTCAGTTATGATGTCACAAACAAAAGAATGTGAAATGGATGACAAACACTGACCTGTCCGCGAGACACAATCATATTAGACTGCATGTCCACAAAATGACAGCTTACATCACCTAAGCCTCTTTGTCTTTAAGTGCCATAAACAATTTCAAACTGATGTTGCATCTTTTTTTAATTGATCACTATTAAATAACTAGAGTAGAATTGCTCAGATTCTTCCTCTTCTACAAAATGAATTACATTTTTGAGAGCCTAAACATGCTTGAAAACTCATGAAACACTGCACATGTCAAAAGTGGTGAGAATTTACATCTTATATGGGTTTCAGAAGTGGTTGTGGGTAAATAGCTTAATAGCGCCACCTATAAAATTTCAATGAATTGCCTCTCGAGCTATGTTTCACATACATGTACGAAATCCGGAAGACACATGTAACACAGCAATACCTACAAAAAGGTAAAAAAATCGGTATTAGAAACCCAACAGGAAGTCTAATATTTAGAATTTTCTTGGCAAATTTTGTGCCGATTTTGCCTTTTCAGGCGATTTACTGTACATAGATCAACACTATATTTGGTTGGTGTAATCTAAAGCTCTTTGTGACATTAAATTTCAAAGATCCTGCATTTTCGTTGAAGAGCTTGTCCATGGTGACCTAAAAACCTTCATGTTTTACTATGAAAAAGGAAGTTGTTAAAAATCAGGTGTACAATGTCCAATCTGCACCAAACTTCACATGTTGATAAGAGTCCTGTCCTGAACACATGTCCATGCAGTTATAGTCATAGCGCCACCTGCTGACAACAAGAAGTGACATGTTTTACGCTGTAACAAACGCCTCCTAGAGATTTAATGACATAAAGATTATATTTGGTCACTCTAATTTAAAGGCCTTCGTGATGTTACGTTGCAAAGGTCTTGGGTTTTCATTAAATGGGGTGTCCTTGGTTTGACAAAGTTTGATATTTCGCCATGAGAATAATTGATGTTGTAACTCAGCCATAAAATGTCCGATCTGCCCCAAACTTCACACGTTCAATAAGAGTCCAGGCCTAAATACATCTAAAGGCCAATATTCAAGTATTAACATAGTGCCACCTGCTGGCAAAAAAGAAATTCTTTGTTTTACACAAACTTAAACGGGGAATGTTCAATCTGCACCAAACTTTGTATGTTTGACAACAACACAGTCTCACTCCAACTCATCGACATTTTGATGCTTGGTCAAGACCCTTTTGCATCGCTTTTTGAAGCTCAAGGGACCCCTTTTTAGTCACTTTTCGACGTGAAGGGTCCTCCGTTGTTTTAAATAGGAAACTTTTAGCGTCACTATGCCGACGCAATATTTTTGTAATTTTATCGTCATAATTAAAAGATATATTGAGTAAAAACAATAGCATTATTGCATACATGTAGGGGTGTGATTTTTAATGTAAACAGTCAAAACAGTTTTATTTAAATGATATTATTTACACATTTATGAGCACGTAACCCAACCCCTGCCCCTAAACCTACCATCTGTCAATAAAACACAAGATATAGCAGGCAGATACAACCACCATCATAATTTATTTGAAAGATATTAATATTCCAAGTCTTTCAATGCAAAACGGTTGATTTGTGAGAGGAATAGACGCGGATTATTTTTTGACTGTCTGAGTCTTCCATATACTTCCTGTGCGCTGCTGCAGTCTGTGTGCGATTTCAAAAAATGCCTCTACAAGAATCCTTACGTCAACGTTGGTTGTGGAATGCCATTGGCTCTTGTGTGTCTCGTGATCGATTGCGTCATGCTGCGGGATGGCAGAACCTGATTTTGCTGAGTTAGGCATGTCCCTGGGTCAACATCTTTAAGTCATTTAAGTAAATAAAGCTAAACTAAATTAAACAAGAAATTAATTTTTTTATTTAACAAAAATTGTTGCCTGTAGTTTCAATTACCTATAATAACCCTGGCAACTTCTGAATATTGAAACGTCTATTAATTCTAACCATTCCCAAATGTAGCAATGTAATTTAAGCCTGAACACGGCAATGTTCATTTCTAGAGGCTTTATCAATTTAAATGAGTTTTGTAAAGAGGAAACAATTAGCGTAGCAACCTGATGCAAATGTCAGACTAGCCTGTTCTTCATTAACACAACGTGCATAAACTTTAATAAGTACCAAAATTGCTAGTTTGTAAGGTGGCGTGTTCAAGAACTTCATTAACTTATCAGGAATGTCCATAATGTAATGAAATTTTATTTAACATGTTCATTGACTACCCAGAAATTTTGCATAGCAACACCCTCCCTCGGCATATTGACTGAACTATATTGTGTTGCTTGTGGTACGTTTCACGAAGGTTTCAAAACAAAATGTCCATTGTCTATCACTAAATAGCATATTCAGTTTTCTCATAAACAGTTAAACATAATGTTTATTACTGTACTTATCATTGCAGTTCAGAAATGAAATGTTAAAAAAGCAAACTTGAGATAAAACACATTTGCTGAAGAAACAATTCCATTTTATCTTCTTGATTTGAGCTTTTTATTGATTGTGACTTGTGTTTTACAGAACTCATACCAAAGCTCCACATTGAGCTACCAAGCAAGTTTACTATCTTAGAAAAGCTGTATATGTAGCAGATTACGATGCAAATGTAAAAATGTATTCATATATAAATCATGCACTAAGTGTTCTGATGTAAAAACATACACTATATGGAAGAAACTGTGTATAATAAGTCTAAGCCACTACCCATATGGATTTTTTTCCCAGCCAAAATATATATTAAATAAATGTTTCAGTCAGTGAAGCTCAATAACATATTTTTAAAACAGAAAATATAAACAAAATTATTTTTCAGAGGGAAAAAATACATTTTCAATCTTAAAGTAACCTGTTCTTAGCTTTATTCAAATATGAATGTTTTTTCTTAGACTGAAAAATATGAAGAGCAAAATATTTTAAATGCTTTTAAAATATACATTAAAAATATATTTTCAAAAACATACAAAAATGGCCAAAAATATTTTTGTAGAAAATAAACATATTTTTAAACATATTTTAGAAAACTTATTTTTGTTGTTTGTATATTTTAAAATATAATAAAGGCAACACTTTACAATAAGGTTTATTAGTTAACATTAGTTAACCACATAGCAGCTAATATGAACTAACAATGAATTATTGTATTTTTATTAAATAATGTTAACAAAAATGAATAAATGTATTTTTATTTATGTTAGTTAATACATTAACAAAAGGGTTAGTAATCATTTTGCCTGGAAACTGCAGTGAAATTGTATCTTTTTGCAGTTTTCAAAAGTCACACATTCCTGAGGCTGTTGATCATCCTTCATGACGCTTAGACCCTTTAGACCACAACTGGTACTTGAATGCGTTTACAGTGACATATCTGCACCATCAATCACAATGGTTTTTCTCCTGCTTGATCTGCCTGTTCTGCTCATTCTAATTACACGTTTGTGTTGGTGAGGAACATTCGGTGTTCGATTGTGACATCATGGCGTGTTCCAGGACATTATTCTGACAGACAAAAGTAAAGTGTTATCAAGGCAGAGCAGGTGTTTCGTGACTAATTCCCGTCATGCCCTTCAGAAGTACTGATTTCCAGAGTCATCTTGTTCCCCTGTGGTGAAGATGGGGATATGGATGTTAGCACAGCAGCCATATCAAATATTTAATCACTCGCTCCTGTTACCTAAAGCATGGTGAAACCTATTACAGTACAACTGGCCCAGTCTGAGATATATCTGTGCCCAGATTACTGATAATAATGGAGGAAAAAAATAGCTGTAAAACAATTAAAGTGATTATATAGCCACAGCGTGCTTATCTGTTCAAATGAGCACGTGTAGTGGCTTGTAAACTTGTGATGTGCATAATTAGTACTATTTGTAATTCAACACACATTTGCCAAGAGCAGCCTGCCAAAATGTGTTAAAAGGGTTCATAATAATGGCAAGTTGTCTCACCTTGTTCTGGGTCTGAAAAGAATACTAATAATGGATGTGGTGCATTATGCTACGTGGAGGACGGGGACAGTAACTTGACTCTGTCTAAAGTTGTGAAAATGTAAAATATCACAGCAACACCATGCACTGAGTTCTCTCGGCAACCGTTCTCTCACTTTTTTGTGTAGCTAACTTAATTTTGTTCGCTAAATGTTAAAGGTCTCCTTCAGCTGGTTCTTCTTCAGCCAATTAGCATTACAGGAAACTTTTGGAGGATTTGTTATTTGCTACTTATGCACAGAGAGGCTTTTGAATCTCAGGGATGCAAAAAAAAAAAAAAGCTACACTGGATGTTCAGTCAACAAATTTTGGAAGTAAAAAGTAATCTTATAATTTGTAGAGGAAATCAGTAAGCTGTCATTCCCACAATTCCCTGTTAAACTTTCAATTTGATGGCATTTTTAAAAAAAAATATTATTTAAACATACATTGTGCCTCACTGTAGCCCAGATTTGGAATTAAGTGGAAATTCATATTTGTTCATCTTGAATTGAACCTAATATTCCCTTCCGTCTTTAAACAGTAAACTGTAAGAAAAAAAAGCCCAATGCAATGCATAATTCAAAATACAGAAAAAACTGAAAATTCCTTTGTATTACATTGTGACCTATTTTAAAACTTTTCTTAGAGTCTATAATCTTTTTATGCCATAATGCATGCAGTACCCCACAACCCCACCCATGTCACAGAACTGAAAGTCTCACAGGCATAATTATAACTGGCAATTTCCCTCTTTAAGTATAAGACCACATTTGGGCCACGCTCCACTGCCACTCACCAGGTATAATAAGAGAGCTGGCCTTGTGTTTCGAGCTGTAGCTTGTCAAAAACAAAGTTCTTATAATCACTGCTGTTATATCCAAATTGAATTGTTTCTGTGGTGATATAAGTGAGAGCAAATTAGTTCTTGCAAATGGTACTAATGGTTTTAGGGCACTCAACCTTTCGATGCACAGCAGTGGATGTGTTTGGTTCTTGGATCATTTTGCATACGGTTACGTCACAGTTTAAAAAGCATCAGAAAATATATAAAAAGCTCTTTTTATGATCCAATAAAAGCAATAGAGCTATAATAGATATATAAACTGTTCACATAATTCACATTTCTCAGTAATGTGATTCAAAAAATATTAATCTTTGCATCAGTTTAAAGTCAGTTGCTCTCAGTGGTCAAAAGGCTTGTTTTGTGTAAAATATAACGTAATAATAAATTAACAAATTTTGTAATTACAAAGTCATTTTATAATTTGCAGAGAAGAAACATAAACTGTAATTCCCACAATTATCTGCGTAAAACATATATTTTTTTAATAATCATATTTCTTAATCATTTTTTTAATTCTGTTTTTTAGAATTGTTATGTTTATTCACTTAAAATTTAACTTAAAAAGTTTATTAGGCTATTTGGTTATCAGTATATTATACAGGCACAAAATACATCGTATTACTTTAGATATTACCTTGTGTCGGTTAATGAAACGATTTCTTACAACCATAAATTGAACTGCAATATTTCTACCATATTTTAATGGTGAAATGCTGGCTGTTCTTTTCACTGATTTATTTTTTACACTGAACATGCAAGTACTTAAAAATGTTCAAAAACAACAATTATTCCTTACACTGTAGCCTGTGGTGTGAGCAGCAAAAGAGAGTCTGATTT
>JAUMHE010000063.1:6701618-6711646 GCA_032359235.1 Enteromius mattozi | reverse complement strand
CTAGTTTTATAGTCCATTCAACTAAAATGTTTTCATTAGTCAAACATTTAGAGACTGTAGCAAGTTATGTCAATTAAGATTTATACGTTTACCTGATGTGTTTTATATGTTACCTCAACTTGGATTTACTACATAAACACATTTGTATAGTTTAAAAAAATATAAAAAATGATTAACTGGTGTATATTAATCACTAAAAAGACACTTTACAACACATAATAGCCTTTATTTAATGACAATCTCCATTTAAAACATGTTTCATACAAACTAAACATAAATAAATAAATAAAGCATAGTCTAAAGTTAGGTACAAATATTTATTCAGCGCCGTTACTTGACTAACTTAACGTTAGGCTACCTGGCGCATTCACTTTACATTCATATAACGTTACCCACGTTTCAGATATACAACCCATAAAACTCTTTCTAATGTTCACATTCAAAAATCTAATAGGTTGCATGATTTTCTCGTTAAATTTAGTCTATTTTTATATTTAGTGAGGCTTACCTGAGGCGTGAACTTGACAAGATGGCGGCGCTGTTTCTCCCGCAAAGTCACTCAGGCGTGTGCACGTGTAGAATGATCTCAGTGTTGGCTGAATTAGTTTTTATTCACGAGTTCGTGCTTCCTTATGATAATAAAAGCATGTTTGGCGTGCTGTCCGGGGGGCGAGCCGGGAGATCGGCGGACTCCGAGCCCTAGTAGTTTGAACCCTAGCGAGGGCTGAGCTCGGCGTCCAGCTCGAACCCTGCATGCCCCCCGTGCGGGAAGTCGCGGAACTAGACGGAGATGGGGCTGAGGAGGGATGCGTAACGAGATAAGGATGGGAAGGAAGCGAGCTTATTTAAGGAGGAGACTAGTAGATATGATTGGACGGAACGGAATTAGATTGATTAGGTAATGCGGAGTCAGCCGTGGCTAATCATGCGTACGCGCTCCTCCCGAAACTTGTTTAATCAACATCACTTAGTTTAATCAACATTTAGCAGTGCAAATGTTGACAGGATTTGAAAATAATTTAATGTATTTACAATATATTTGTGCAGACTAAATACGTCTTCTCAACTAAGCCCTAGCAATAAAATTAGTTTAAATAAAATTATTTTGCCCTTCCAACATTTTGTTGATTGTTTTTTTTACAGTGTGTCTGGTTTTGTGGTCCTGGGTCACATATAGTTTGTGTAGCACAAGCTAAACAATCAGACTCTGCCAAAGCTGCCAAAAATATTTCATTTCCCTGTTCCAGATCAAGTTTTAAAAAGCATTTGTTTCTTAAAATGTTGTTTGCTGGTTTAGTGTGAGCCTGACCACTATTATCAATAACTACAAATCACACACCAGTGATTCTCCCTGAGAAACATTTTTAAATAAAGCTAAGCAGCTTATTTTGTAAAAAGGAAAAAGAAACTGTGCTTCATTCAATGTTCTGTAGCAGCGAGTCAAGAAAGCTTCGGTCTCTCACCTGAGCCGCTTAGGGAATGTAATTTAACTTGTTTGACATATTTATGATTCAGCTCATGCGATCACAGAAGACAGAATGGCAGTGTGTGGAATTCTTGCAAACAAACAAACAAACACAAATAGAAGAATGCAAACTGAGATTTAAATAATGCTATCACGTTGCACTGAATATATATATGGCTGTGATTTGGCCACAAGCAATCACTGATATTAAAAGAAAAAGCACACTTGAAAGTCTATTTATGTACAATCACTTTTTTCAGTCTGTCCAAAGAATATGCATGGGCCATTCACACAGCACTTGTTCTTGCTTTCCGTCTGGGCTATTTTTAAAATAGTTTGCCTATGTGCACATGCACCAGATGGACATATTTGGTTGTTGCGTCATGCTTGGCTGTTTATTTAGCATCTCGCATCATGAACGCCATGTTTGTAAGATGCCATGTCAAGCTATAAGTTGTTCAACTTTGAAGAATGCTTTTGGTTCCAGTCTGTTGCACTCTGTCCAGATTTTTTATTATTTTTTTTAATGCATGAACACATCATGTGTGAACGGCTCCGTCTGCTCTTGGTGGTTTGATAAAACATGTTGCCTTTAGCAGTAGGGGCTGGACTGACAGCTAAATTCACAAAAACATGGTCTGCATTTATGTGGTACCTTTTATACAAGCTAAATGTGTTTAAAAATATCATAACATTGTTTTTATATAAATTTACTGTAAAAGCAATACTATAAAATGTCTGCTAAAATAGTATAAAATTTACATATTATTTTTATATATTATATAAAACTGAAATATATTATTGATAATAATAAGAAATGTTTCTTGAGCAGCAAATCAGCGTATTAGAATGATGAGGGTGAGTAATTAATAACAGAATATTCATTTTGGGGTGAACTGACCCTTTAAGATCTTACTGAGCTTAAACTTTTGGATATATCTTAGTGCAAGGATGGTCTAAAAGACACTTGTTAATACAAATCAGTTGTGGAGTCACACACCTGTTTGTGTGTTTCTGTACGTCTTCTGCAGGAGCAGGGAAAGCGGTTTGAGGGCATACGTCGCTCTGTCAAACAACGATAGCGGTACAGTCATTACTCAAGACGCCACAGGCTCACACTGAGAAGAGAAGCCGAACGCTACAGCAGATGTTTGACTCTCGCTGTGTCTCTGGATGCCGTTCCACATGGTGGATGTCCCGCAGTTTGCAGGCGAGGGATTTTCTCAAGGCACAAGGCGTAAAGAAATAATGTAGACTGATATAAAACAGAGGAAGTGAAATGGGGAGGGAATAGGAAGCTGCGTGTGGGGGTTTGTGTACTTGTGTGCTTGAGGCAATAACGGAAAAACATCCATCATGCCATGCTGTTTTCAAACCACTGCAGTGAATGGCCTGAAAATACTCATGTCTCATGATTTATGATCTATATATGATGTCATGTTGTTTACCTGCAGTATAGATGGGTCTAATATCTTGTCATCTTTCTTCACTGGAAAAGTATTACATGCAAGATGTGTCATGGGTAATGCTGACATGATATAGTTTGTTTATGCCCCAAATAAATGCCAGCTTCAACAGATTATTTCCAAAAATAAGAATATTTTAAAGGAATAGTCCACTTAAAATATAAAAGTTTTACTCATCCTTGTGTTCCAAACTTTCTGTATGACTTAATTTGATCCATGCCGTACAAAACATCTTATTATTTATTACTAAAATATTTAATTAGGGATCGAACAGTGCACCTCAGGTCAGTTACAAATCGTAATATATGTTATAGACCTTGTTGTTTGATATTTATGACACAATTGGTGATAGGAATTTATATGAATGTATCTCTAATGGGAACTGACTGTCTTCAGAAAAGTTTTCATCTTGCCTCTATATAATTATTTTTTTAAAGTAGTAATTATACAGCAACCAAGGAAACATTCTATTGCTGCTGTCCCATAAGCGCCATCTGCTGTCAGAGAGTGAATTTGCATTTTCATTCAGCTTGTTTTTGTTTCATTAGGTGTTTTGTTTATATGAAGAGATTTCTTTTATTTGTATTATTTATTTGATTTGTTTTAAAATTCAATTTTATTTTGTTATTATTAGACATTTCAATTTCACAAAGAAACGGGCAGCATTTTGTCTGAGAAATAATAAAGGGATACCTTTTCACTTATAATTTGTGTAAATTCCCATTTTGTCAAAACTTGCATCATAAAATCAATATTGTGAATTGTACTGTATTGTGAGTTGAGTTTATCGTTATATCCCTTCATTTAATTTTCGAAGATAATTTATCTAATATTGGCATGTATATTACAATTGTCTGTTTCTACAATGGAATTAAGAAAAGACCTTTCTATTGTGACTTTTTTCCCTCGCAATTCTTACCTTTTATTTATTTTTTTATATTTTTCTAAGGATTGAGAGAAAAAAAGTGAATTGTGATATATAAACTCAGAATTCTGACTTTCTTACAGTTTTGAGTTTATATCTAACAATTTGCATTTCTGAGAAGTCTACACTATGAGATATACTGTAAACATGCAATGCTGAGAAGAAAAGTAATATGTCAGAATTAAGAAATACGTCTGAATTACGGGATAAAAAGTTGCAATTACCTGACTTTTAGCTGACTATTTATAAATTTCCGACTTCAAAGAATAAAAAACCTTAATTTTATCCAGCAAGGGTGCATTAAATTAAATTACAGTAAAGACTTTTAGAATGCTACAAAAATAAATGTAAAGAAAAAAAGTTTCACATTTTCCACAAAAATACAAAGCAGCACTAACTAATTTGAATAATAATCAGAAATGCTTCTTGAGCAGCATAGAAAATTCAGCTTTGATGTAACAAGAATAACTAATGTTTTAAAATACATAAAGAGAGGAACTATTGAAAGTGCTCTGTGACGCTCGTGGTCCTGCAAACGCAGTATGTGTGAAACAGGCCCGACAAACCTCTTCCTCTTTTCTGGTGGCAGAATGAATGCACATCAGTGTGGGAACACTGTGATAACCAAATGTTCATATTTGTAGGGGCGTATTTTCACACATCAGTTCAATGGATGCAAAATGACACAATGATTCTTTTCACACCAACCCCACAATCAGCAGCACTAATCAAGTGAAGAGGCTGCTGTGGTCCAGGTGTGGGCGCATTGCACATCTCTGCATCACGGCACCATTAATGCCCATGTTTCTGCTTCAAAAAGATGTAAAGAGGAAGAAATATGCATTCATCGTGATATCACAGCCCATGATTTTATGAATATCAGGATGATTGCCCTTTAACAGGTTCTTCCTTGCACAGAAGCATAGTGAAATAATGGACGGTGGCTTTGAAGCAGCGTAGTGAATCTAATCAGCTGTCTCTTCATTTTCCCTAAACAATCAGCTGAAAGAAAAGGCCTTCCAGGGGAGCAACATCCAGGCAATAATTAGTTATGTAAGCATGATTACTGACTGGTTGAGTAAATGCTCGGGCTAAATACTGGCAAACACTCCAGCGCTCTGGGTACTGAGCAGATGATGGTTTCCAGCAGTGGACTTCATTTTCAATGTGTGATGTCATAATCGACTGCCGTGGAGGTTAGATGTCTTGCAGAGTGCAAGAAACATTTTCGTAATTTTTCTCCCTCCGTCTCCCACTGTTTCTCTCTTTCACAAACAAACGGAAGCGCTAACTAAATCACAGTTGCTTTACTAATGAAAAAGCCTTACATATGACGTTATCTCATGTTTATGTTAGAAGCATAAAGTTTAAATTAAAAATGTAATTTAAAGAAATTTTGACACCTGCTATCGTTAAATGAGAAGTTCACCCCAAAACGACAATTTATTCACACTCGATCTTCATCAGAACAGATCTGGGGAAATTTATCATTACTTGCTCACTAGTGGATCCTTGGTGAATGGGTGCCGTCAAAATGAGAGTCCAAACAGTTGATAAAAACCTAATAATAATTCACAAGTAACCCACACAATTGCCTTCATTACAGAAAAAAATAAAATAAAAATGTTAATTAAATCTAGTCTGAATCAAGAGAGAAATACGTGTAGATCAAGCACTGGTATACTAAGTTTGGTTACAAGTTAAAATACCAGAATTATGGCATAGATGACACCACAGAAGAACCATTTTTGGTTTCACAAAGAACCATTCAGTCAAAGGTTCTTTAAAGAACCACCTCTTTCTTATTTTTTATAATCTGAAGAACCTTCTTTCACCACAAAGAACCTTTTGTGAAACAGAAAGATTTTTCAGATGTAAAAGGTTCTTTATGGAACCATTTAGACAAAAACGGTTCTTCTATGGCATTATGAAGCACCTTTGTTTTTAAGAGTGCACACTTTTAGGGTACACAGGACATTAATTGATGGATTTTATCAGCTGTTTGGACTCTCATTCTGACGGCACCCATTCACTGCAGAGGATCCACTGATGAGCAAGTGATGTGATGCTGAATTTCTCTAAATCTGTTCTGAAGAAAAATTAACTCATCTACATCTTGGATAGCCTGAGGCCTTTTCAGCAAATTTAACATTTTCGTATAACTTTTCCTTTTACATCCTGCAAGGTGAAGATATTGACTTAAGTTATTAAGTTAAACTTTGTTTGAAGGTGTCCTTGTTGCATTGTAATTACTGTATGGTTAGGGTTTGGCTTTGGGTTACTTGTGTGTAATTTAGCATAATTATGCATATAATAAGTACTGTACATGTATGTGTAACAAGGACACTGTAAAATAAAGTGATACTAGTTATTATATGACTCAAAAATGTAGTGCACAGATCATATAAACTTTTATGGTAATTTGTGTACTTTAAGTTTAGTCGAATTTCAAAGTCATGCAGATACAGAACAGGGGGTGAATAAATGGTACATTTGTTTAGGTGAACTAATTCCCTAAAAGTATGGCACACAGACAAGCAGCTTCTCAGTTTGTCCCTCAGAGCTCAATTAAATGTCCACAACAATTGCAGCAGAACTTTTTAACCACATTCACAGCTGAACTTTTGGCTCTCTGTAGTGCACGCTTTTATATATAGCAATTTCCTTTTTCTAACAATGCAGTAGTATGGCCCCATTTACACCTGGTATTAGCATCTGTCTCTAGTCATCCAACCACAAGTGGTCAGCTATAAATACAGATAGAAATGGGGTCCAATGCATCTTGTGATCCAATCGCTCAAACCACTTTTGGAGCTGTTCAGGGACGCACATGGCCACTTCGCATTTGAAAGTGCTAATATATCCTAGTGAGTCACAAGGGTGAGTCACACTTATTCACTGCACCAAAGCAATAAGAGTTTTAACTTATACCCACTATTCCTGCCTTCAAGTTTTCTTGGCAAGTTTGCACTCATGGGTTCAGAATTACTACCGTGACGGGTTAGGTTTAGGTCATACGTACAAATTCATACGAATTGGCAACTTGTAAAATATGTACGATTTAGAAGAAATCTTATGAATTTGTGTGAGTGAAGTCATACGAATTTGTACGAATTAGCCACCTCGTAAAATATGTACGAATTGCTGTGAGATCAGGTTGGGAAAACTCACAATACTCGACGGGGACTGGACGGGACCTTAAGTACACGAGAGAATGACATAAAGATTTAACTAGGGGGAGGAGCTAATGAGTTGTCGTGGTAACAAACAAGTGAGTAACGGAGCACAGACACAAGGGAACATAGACTCAGAGAGACACACTTCATAATAAAAGTTCACAGAACACTAGACAGGGGAACACTGACTGGAAACTTCTTTCAAAAACATGAAAAAAATCTTAATGATTCCAAACTTTTGACTAGTATAGTATAAATGCAAATGCTTGTCTTCAAAGACATAAATATAGTGTCAACTTTTAGGAGTACACTGGAATATAAATGACCTCAAAGAGACAAGCCACAAAACTCTCATTTGGATTTCCATATAAACAGGCCCTATGAAACAAACATCATTTCAGGATAACGGCGCTGACTCTTGCACCTAAAAGCACTTGATTAAAGTTTTGTTGAGCAGCAGGGTATCAATTCAGCAAGACGCGTGTTTTTTGTTCTCCCTGCCTTTTATCGCTTACTGATGCAGAATACTTAAAACTGCTGAGGTTGTTTGACTTCAAAACTCCCCCTTAGAAGATTTACAGTCTGTTAGAGGACACATTTACAGCGTTTTCACCTCCAGATCAAGTGATTCACAACTCGCGAGTCGCTTGGCTTTTTATAAATTCCAAAGTAAACATCAGACTGGAATGAATAGGCTAGAGTTTTATTATTATTTAATCTAATATTCTGTCAGAAAAGCAACAGCTACAAACCCTTCTAAGCAATCTGGGATATTAGGCTGTGGGAGTACCGCTTTATCAGAGGCTAAATTGCTAAGAACAGGGACTTTACATCTGAAACGTCGCTATTCCCTCGAGACCGAGTGTTTAAGCACAGTTATTTAGGATGGAGTGTTGCAAAGCGGCGTAAATTGTATTTCAACAGGCTGTAATAGAAAGGTCTGTTTGGTTAAGGATCTGCAGGACAAAGCATATGTGCTACATATTACCATATGCAAATGTGGGACAGAAATGCACCAATCAGCAAGTCCAATTGAAGGATTTACCTCTAGCAGGTGCATACACATGTACTTTTGAAGCATTCGCCCGCAGCTGCAATCGGAGAGCACCTTAAATCCTGCATTTACTTTGAGGACAGATGTGTCCTCCCGCTGTTGCATCTCTACACCGTTCCTAGACAGAGAACGGCAGCCAATCAGACGGCAAGGAAGCTATTGATGATTTTACAGCCTCTCCATTGTCATTCCAATCATAGCTCTATCAGTAACATCCCTTGCACTGAACACAGCTGGCAATCGTCTGCAAGCTATTCCCGTCTCATGCGACGAAGGCCCAAGACTGAGTTGAACCCCAGACTATGTGTGAGTGTGCTGCAAGCCTAAAATCTGCCAATTAATTTCTTGATTGAAAAGCTCTCATTAGAGTGCCGTATTCCCAGACTCCATGTTAAACAGCAGAAGAGTGACATCTCTGTCCTTGAGCATAATAAATACCGCAATTAAAAAACACGGCGCAGAACAATCATTTCTCACAGGGACACACACACAAACACTTGTCTTCATGATGTTTCTGTACATTGTTCAAACGTGGCAGGTGCTCAAGGTGGTTCGAATGATCCTTGACAAAATGGATAAAATATTCATGCAAATGAGAGATTGGTTCTTGAAAAGCATTCATGGACAGTTGCAGTTGTAAAGGATACGGCTGGGTCATGAATGATGGTTGACTGGATTTTTATTTTCTTTTGAGATTTTTAGCTTTAATTGGTAGGTTGACAGCATGCTGTGCTTTAGCTGTTTCACAGTAAATCCCCCTAGAAATTAAACTTGAATCTTTAAATTCTTCCCCATTTAAAGCATCACAGCTACAGCCAGGCACATCAGACAAACAGTGATTTAAAGAGCTTCCAGCTACAGCTGTTGTTTGCTGTATCAAGTTAAATAAATAGTCAGTAAATAATCCAATGTTTAAAGGGTTTTAATGTGTTTTTATACTATAACCTGTTGTGCTGTGTTTTTAAACACAAGAAAGAATCTCAAGAGCCTAGCTCTGGCTGCCCCAATAAATGAACGTCACTGCAGCTCAGAAATCATTCCATGTTATTCTTTACTAACATCACATCACTTTAAACACAACAAACATTTCAGAGGGATTTTGAAGGGTTTATAAGTTGAATCAGCGTTATTTCAAAGATTAATCAAAGCCGCTCTTTGTCTGTGACAAATGAGTGCATATACAGATTGAATTAATACTACTACTAATAATAAAGACATAAAATAAATAAAATACACATTTATACAATAAAATTAATAATAAAATGTATTTATAATTATATATACGCAACACATGATTTATTATAAAAATAAGGTTATTTCAATTATTTTGATAATATATTACAATTGAATATAAAAATAATTAAAAATGTAAAAGTGTAAAAGAAAATTTAGTGACATACATATATATATATATATATATATATATATATATATACACACACACATACTTTCATACATACATACACTATTTAACATTTGAAGTGGATCACACCTTTCATCAAAGTTGTCCTAAGTTGACCCTTCATAGACAGCAATACCCTCTGAAATGATGGTAAAACACTCCATGTGACATCAGTGGCTCAACTTCAGTTTTGTGACACTAGGAGAATACTTTTTTCTGCGCAAAGAAAACAAAAATAACAATTTACTGAACCATTCTTCTCCCCTGACTTAGTCTTCCGCCATTGTAGAGAGTATCACAATGCAACGCATATGAATGAATGAATGAATGACGCATTTATATAGCGCTTTTACTGTGTATGGCCATACACCCAAAGCGCTTTACAGTCACGTGGGGGGTGGGGGGGAGGGGTGGTGGTCTCTCCTCAACCACCACCAGTGTGCAGCATCCACTTGGATGATGTGACGGCTGCCACAGGACAACGGCACCAGTGCGCTCACCACACACCAGCTACAGGTGGAGAGGAGAGAGAGATACAGC
>JAUMHE010000063.1:6630132-6674357 GCA_032359235.1 Enteromius mattozi | reverse complement strand
GCAGGGCAGCAGGGCTTACCTTATCATCTGCTCTTTTGTCAGAGCGCTTTCTTTTTCCATTTCTTTCATTCTGAATATTCTTATTCACCCTGAGGGTTAGAAATGGAGAGAGCTTTTATAAGTTCACCAGAGGATGGATGAAGCTTGAGTGGGTTTTCTCAAACTGCTAGATAAAAGAGACAGTATCTGCTCTAGTAGTCTCTAAGGTTTGAACTGTAAAAACTTTACTGGAAGTCTATTTTCTATGGAAACCTGTTTTCATCTCAGAGTAAAAAAAGCAAAAATATAATTTTGAGGTACAATTTATAATAAGGATTTATTGTAAAAGTCCCACTGTTAGATATTAAATTGCAATTATGAGAAATAATTTGTGGTTATATTAAATAAAATTACAATTATGACAAACAAACACAAGTGGATATTAAGTCCTATTATATAATATAAATTTACAACTAAAATAAATAATAAAATCCCAATTATTATAAAGGAGTAATTACAAGAAAACTAAATTTCCAAGTTGTAAAATATAAAGTCAAATTTTGAGATACATTAGAAAGCATTAACCACAAAAATTGCAATATGTAAATTACATAATGGTGACATATAGTCATTTTTTTAAAATTCGAGGCAGAAAATAGCTTCCATTGTTAAAACAAATAAATCCGTAAAGCAACCAATAAAAGAAAGAACAACAATAGATGTGACTTCTCTCATCCTGTTAACGAATATTCAACTATTCTTCTCTTTTCTTTGTCGTCTTTTCACAGTATCAATTCACGCTCAAGTAATTTAGTGACTGTAATCTCTCATCCCCAGCAGTAATTTGTTTACATGATGTGACAAAACCATTCAAACCATCCAAACATAATGACAGAACATCATCAGTGTTTACACACCACAACAACCCTGTGCTGTGACAAAGACAAATGAGCGGCTGTCATGGAGCTCTGGTGGGCTTTCTCAGCTTCTAATTACATTATATTATATGCCTATAAATCAAGATGGACATTGTGACTGATATTTTTTTAAATGGTTGTTAAACATGAAATAATCAGGTTTTGGGATTATAAATGATTATTTTGTTAGATAATTCAGTTTGACAAGTAAAATGGGTACATCATTACATTTAAATTTATTCATTTGGCAGATGCATTTATCCAAATCAACCATATGACATATTCAATTAGCTGCAAACATAAAAAAGGTGAAAAATTACAACTTGCAAAGTTAACCTTTAGATCTAAAGACATAATATATTCTTCCACAAATATGTGTCTATGTCTTCACAAACCTTTCATGTTATTAATGTATTGAAATTGAGTTGGAATTTATATTTAAGAAAAGGAAAAATCTTTTTAGGTGTTTCTCCTAAAATTCCTCTGGAGAAATAAGACACATAACGGACAGTTTACACAGTAAGAGAACACCACACATTAAATGTGGACAGGATAGCTCATATCATTTGGTCAAATGGACAATACATATTTCTGGCTTCTCGAGATCTCTTACCTTCACACATTTAGAGAAATTAAGATCTTCCAAAACTCCAGAGCAGAAACATATGTCTGAAGTAAAAGCCACTCTCAGATTAGTCTCACTGTTTTTGAGAAACAAATATAACATTTTCCTTTCCCTATAAGCGAACAGATAATCTATTATGCAAAATTCACTTTTAAATATATATATATATATATAGTTTTTTTATTTTATTTATTTATTTTTTTTTTTTTACTTTTTTGCCTTTATTACAATAGGACAGATCACAACTGACAGAAAGCGAACCGGGAGAGAAATAAGGGTGGGATCAGCAAAGGTCAGGATTGGAACTCAGGACACCCATAGCACCACAAGGTTATCGGCGCTGAGAGCAAAATTTAATTTTACATGTTCGAACATAAATGTATGTTGGAATTGTGTGTACACAACCACCCTATAATGAAAAAAATCCACCCACTCCTTTTTTATACCCATAAATCATCAGCAGTGTCTCAGAACAAGTTGTTTGCAGAATCCATACAATATGATAACTTTGCTACTGTTGAAGGACAATGCTGTATTAGCAGAGACCCTGCCTTGAGTGAAGCGCACACAGTCAGTCATGTTGATCTTCATGCTCAAGCGTTTAAAAGCATTTAAGTAAGAAATGTCTTATTGCAGCTATAGAAGTTATTCAGTTCAGAGCAGCGGCTAAATAATCAAGGAACTTTACTTCTGTAACATAGGTGCAGCAGGCCCAATGATACTACCAGCGACTAAAATTACTGAGGACTATTTTCAGGCACTGTGTAGTATCATTGAGCCTTCTGCACCCATGGTAAGGCAGCAAAGTTCCTTGATTATTACGCCAGAATGAGAGTATAGTTCCTAGTTGTATCAGTCTAGAAAATCACAACTTTTCATTTTCCGTCATTCTTAGTACACAATGTAACTATACATGGGTCAGGTTTTAATTAGGAAAAATATTGAAACTCTTTGAGCGTTTTTGTGTGAGATGCTAATGGTCTAATCAGATTCAATGATCTATGCTAAGATGCAGCTAAAGGTGCTACAGCCAGACCCAGAGATTGGCTGAATGGATTTGAAAATGGTAAAACTCAACTGTTTAACTCTAGGGGAGATGGAAAATTAGCCTATTTTTTAAAAAAGGACACCTGAGACGTATTTTACATGTTGTAAGAAGGGGCATAATAGGTACCCTTTATTGGAATATTTTAACCAAAATGAAAATTAAATGAGTCATTTACTCACCCTCAAATGTCTGTTTTGTCTGTACAATGAAAGTCAGAAGTATGTTAGGCAGAATCAAAGTATGTTAACAGGTACTAATTTTCATCAGTGGGAATGAATGCGATCTGTTTTAGATCCTGAAGGTTCATATGATCTGAATGAAACAACAGTAACCAGCTGCCCCATTAATAACTGGAGAAAGTCAATGCAATAATGTCACTCGAGCAACCAAGATTATAACTGTGTTTTGGAATAACGACATACTTCATTTTTAGTTTAACTATCACTGTAAATGGCAAATGGCTGTGGTCTGTCAAGGCTATCAATATGTTGTGGTGTTGTTGAGCATCAGACTGTAACGGCACATGCCTGGTTAATCCATCAAATCTCAGGTTTCACTCTATATGTCTCCCACAATCTCTGTAACAGCTGTTTAAACCCTTGTTAATATTTGCTGAATATGTGAATCAATTTGTATAAATATTCATGCGGGTCAGATGCATATACTCAACCTTGACCTGCTCATTCTCCCGTCTCCTTGCTTCGCTCACTAATACAGACAGGCATTGATCTAACAGTTATGCAGTTATGAGTTTTAAAAAAAGGGGGGTCAGTTAAAGTCGAGATGTTACTCAGCATCCACAACAGTGTCAAAATGACAGTATTTTCCACAATTTCCTGTGCTGAGACACAAAATTACATGAATCAAATGGAAATTTTACATTTCAGTTTGCTTTGTCGGCCTGGGGAGTTCGGACATAATGAAAAATCAAAGAGAAAGATGAAAACAGACAAAGCAATTTTCTTTCGAGCTTGTTTACTTTGCTTGAAAGCAGCGGTTCATGAGATGACTGACTGGCTCCAGCTCCTTCATCCAGAGGTTGAGGACACCAAGAAATCGACGTTGGACAGATGACGGAGATTTACTTGTGTCCTCTGAGTGAGTTAAGGCCATCGTGGCTTCATAATCAGAGGTTTGATTTGTCCTTGGACAGAGTGAGAACCACCCGCAACAGCAACGCCGCATGAGGATGTGTGGAGAAACACACACATTCACAACACACCCACACACAAACATACTGACAAGAGCAAACATGCATGATCAAATTCTGCCCACAGCTAATCTGAACAATGGTCTTTAGTAAAACATATATCACACACAATCGTCCACAGACACAGTGAATGCTTTTCACTTAAAGTCAACTTGAAATCAGACTCGACATTGTTTACTTTGTTCCTTATTGTGAATGATTCATCTGTGCATGTTATTCCAAAGGAAAACATTTGCCTGCGTAATCTTTCATTAAAATGCAGCCACTTGCACTTCCTCTGTAACAACTTTTGTGTCCTGCTGGTGAGTTTATAGTATATGAATAACTAACAGGCAAACAGCTATTTAGGCATTGCTTTAGCAAACTCACAAGTGCAATTCTTGGTATTTAAAAGCCACTTGTCACAATGCAATTTATACCAAAAATACACTACTAGTCAAACGTATCCAAATATAAGTTTTTTTTAATGTCTTAAGTATTCTGTGCTCATCAAATCTGTAATTTTGTAATGTAAAAATGTATTAAACTTGTATATTTGAATATATTTTTAAATATATGACTGAATTATGAATATATGAATAAAGTAATTTTTATTATCATTTCTCCAGTCTTCAATGTTACATGATACTTCAGAAATCATTATATTATGAGGATTTGCTTAATTATTATTGGAAATCAGTTATTAATAATGAAATAAATAATGAATTAATAATACAATTTTAATATCATTTTACAGCATTACTGTTTAGATTAATAAAAGCAGACTTAGTGAACATAAGAGACTTCTTTCAGAAAACATGAAAACAATATAATTATTCCAAACTTTTGAAGGATACTGCACATAAATTTTCTGTTGTTAGTTACTGAAAATAGAAGGAAATATGTAAACGAAGCTACCAAAAAAAATAATATATTTATTTTCATAAAGTAAATGTACCAGTCTATATATGACACGGATCCCTCATCCCTCATTCAATGTAAGTCTAGATAGTTTCACCTGTCTGTCAGGTAAAAATCTCAAGTACCCCTCTCCTGTATGTGTATATATATATATATATATATATATATATATACATAACCATGAATCATTCATGTGTTTTACATGCCAAAGTTTAATACTAAAGTGTTAATAGGTTGTTTAATCTCCAACATGAGTAATAGTACTATTGATGTTTATCTTAAACATAGCTAATTATTAAGTGATACTCTCCCTGTATGACAAATGTTAGGCTCTTGTATACTGGTGGGGGGTCTGTTATTGTTAAGTAGTAACTGTTGTACTGTAAGCCTCTCTGGCACGTTGAGGCATGTCCGGATTCTTCCTTTGAGCCTCCAGAGCTGTGATTAGCATCCTGACAGAGATAAGGAGCCAGTGTTGATGCTCCTGCGGGGCGGACACACATCACGCTAAGCTTGAACGACAGCCCCGCTACAGTCGGGACCACTGGTGACCGTTCTACCCCCTCAGCCCCAACACACAGCATCTCTCATTCTCCCTCACTTATTACTTCTCGCCTCCTTTCTTCAGGCTCTCCATCACTTCTGCCTCAGCAATCACATACGCAAAGTGGTTCAATATAAACTGACAGGGCTGTGACGGAGAGACAGACAGAGAGAAAGGGAGGCACCTTCTGAATCTCTATAATAAACAAATTCAAACTAAAAATAAAATTAGGGAAAGCAGACTGTGCTTATCGGAAGGCTTTGTAGAAAACATTGCATTTGAGAGAGGCGGGGCATAGAGGAAGTACAATAATGTAGCTACTGTATTTGGAAAATACTGTGTTTTTTGAACATTAAAGCATGTCAGCATATTCTGTTACACCAAATAATGATCTTTAAAATAGCATGATATGACGCCTTTAATAGGAGTTGTTTGGTATTTTTGTTCACCAACACCCAATGAACACTATATATATACATAAGGTAAAAGTAACATTCAGAAAACTACCTCTCATATATTCTTAATAAATAATAAGGAATATTAAAATATTCTCTTCGATATTCGTAATATGTCTGGAGTGGGAATAACATCAAAATAATTGCACACATTATCTTTAAACAACAATGTCAATAAAGTGGCAGCTTCACAGAGCTGACATCTTATCTTCATCAAGTATCTTAAAACCTAATAGGGAACACAGTGAAAGACAAATATAGACAGACAGTCATTCACTCACACTCTCACACGCACACACACACAGCCTCATTATCTGCAACATGCAGTGGTAGGATTAGCTCTTGAAGTTCCATTACCTCGCTTAAGTCTACCAAAGTGAGATTTTTCTTCCTCCTAGACGGTCCTTCTTTTCCTTATCAGCATGTTTTCACACTTCTCTACCTGTCCACGCGGCTATGTCTTATCTTAGCTTAAACGTGCACATGCACAAAACCTGCTAAAACACGCTTGCATGTTTCAAGCAGTTTCAAGAGCATACAAATTTAATGATAGACAGATTAAAAAACACCATTAACCAGCTACCAATCAATCACAAATCAATCAAACCAGCTTGCGGTTCGGCCCACCACAATCAAATCCGCCCAGTCAGAGACCTCACGCTGCACTGCATTTAGGTTGACACCAAGTGAAAAAGTGAACTCACAGTCACTGCAGTGAGAAAGCATCAGCCAGCAGTGGATTAGCACCAGTCTGTACAACTTAAGAATGACTAACCCGAGGCAACCAATAAGAATTAACTAAGCAGAAATCGTTTAATCCAACTCTGATTTACATTGGCTGAGGAGGCTTTGATCTGTTCGACTTCTTTATGATTGGACACAAGTGGTACGTGGGATTGCCTAGTGTGCCTTACTATCTTCTCTATTCAGTACGTCAGGCCTGAGGCACTAGCTGTCCCAGTTATGATACACATTTACATGTACTGCAATGAATTACAGCATCAAAGTCGCAACATATTGAAAAGGAGCTAGCAGGAGAAAGAGCATGTGTGGGTAGTTAGGTGTTCAAAAGAGAAAAAAGAGAGTGTGATTGAGAGACACGCTAAAGGTGAGAAATGGAATTGCAGATGAATAGCGAAAGAGAAGACTTTGAATGAAAAGAAAGAAAGATCCATAGAGCATCAAGTGCACTTGATTTCAGAGAAACCTATCAGCAGTTATAAAGTATTCTAAACTAAATTATGAGCCTTTTTCCAGCTACAAGCAAAAATAACATTGGCCAATTGGAAAAAAAAATCCAAAACAGCAGGTTCAGTCTAAAAGAAATGTCCATGTTCTTTCCTAAAATCTTGTAAATAGATAAAGTGTGTGTGCAATGATTTAATGCTGATCACTCCATCTTGAAGGTCTTGCAATGTCTCTGTTTCTTCATTAAAGATTAAAATAATTTGACTCTCCACTGATGTTGCGTACTTAAAAGTATGCATGCTTCAATTTAATCTGCACACAGTGAGCAGAAAGTGAAATGTACACAAGTAACACCTGTTCTACACAAGCCACAAAATAAAATGCATGCATGCGCACATAAAATAAAGTGCATGCTTTCCTTTTTTTGGTGGGGAAGAGGCTGAAGGTTGGGTTGTGAAGCATATGACATGTCCCTTGGGAACAAGGTTGGGAACACTCGGCTACATGAAAAGGAAAATAAAGTGCAGCACAGGCAGGTTTGCGAGAGCTGCTCTGTCACTTACTAAAGAAGATGTACTCCGTGTAGCTGCTCCAGATCTTGTCGTCTCTGTACTGGTTAACGAACGCAGCCGTTCCAGTTGAGTTGCAGGCCACCATTTGGAACCCAGCCTCACTCAACCTGTCGAAGGCTTGCTCCAGGTAGGTGAACTTCAGGTAGAAGCGAGAGGTGTACTTCTCTGGTGGACGGTCCGGATCTCGACTTTCATTCAGAGTGTCTCCGAACACTTCCTTCGCCAGGGCGATACGCCCGCAGACCATGATCCGTGCCACGCGGCGAAACTTAGCATCAGCTTGGTTATCCCTCACCATTGTGTAGGATCCCCGATAACCTATTGTAATAAACCCAGACCTCTTATCCAGGGTGGAAGAAGAAGTCGCGTAGTTGGTGGCGCAGTTTCCAGTTCGAGTCACAAGCTCGCTACTCTGCGAACTTTCCTCAATGTCGCTCTGGCAGCCTTCATCATTGAGTGAGCCTTGCTTGGCTACACGTGGGCCCAAAAGTCTAAGCAGTTCCCCCAACTGGAAGTGCTCGGCCTCACGCTGAAGACGTTCCCGCTCTGGGAAGTGTTCTGGGAGGACGAGTTGGCGATCTCGCAGGAAGTCCAGCACATATCGGAACAAGAACCCGTCGCGGTCGATGAAGAAGCGCCCTCGGCTGTCACGGGGCAGCTCATGCGGGCTGCACCGCGTGAACATGGTGTGGAGGGTGGTGTCAGGTATGCTGACCAGGGTGGAGCGCTTGGTGACATACACCTGGCCACCGACATTGAGTTCCACGACCTCCGGGTACGGACTCAACACCTCGCTGATAGGGAGTATGGTTTCCTTCATGGCCATGGTCCAAACCCACCGACACGACAATGTAAACAGAAGACAGAATGAAGAGAGAGGCGAATCTGGAAAGATCTCAAAAAGAAGCAGGGAACGAATCCATAGAAGTCCAGGGGTGATGGATCTCAGTCAAGACTTCACTGCCAAACAGCTGCTAAAGTTTGAGAGAGAACTACATCGCTGCTGGAGAATGAGAGAGGGATAGAGAGAAGAAGAGAGGGAGATTAAGAAAAAGGGAAGAGGAGAAGAGAAGGGGATGGAGGGCTATCAAGTTTCCTCAGCTGCTGTCCCTCTGTTGATGAAGAGAGCAGTGGAGTACGAGATGGAGACACTGGGGGAGAGAGAGAGAGAGAGAGAGAGAGAGGAAGAGAGGGGTGGGAAAGAGGAGGAACGCCAAACAGAGACCCACATCATTTGTCCAAGGTCTAAGGGAAGCCACAGTGACATCATCTACAGAATGAGAGAGGCAGTGGAGGTGTAGCCGCACAGCCCTGCCTTTTAAAGAGACAGCAGCGCAATAATTTACACAAATGCATGCGGCCAAAAAAAAATATTACCAACAAAGGATAAGTTATAAACCCATACAAACGAGGGAAGCGTTTTTGCTTTCTGGTTTTGGTTCTTTTAGTTATGTGCATGTGTACGCTGTTGCGTAGAATAATGATCTCTCTAAATGACTATCTGATGTAATTGAGTTGGACTCAAATGTCTGCATGTTGTGGCACAGTGAATAACGAACAGGCACACAATGTGATTGTCTCATGGGAATAAACACAGATTAGCTGTAATTCTCACATTATCTCTGCCAAACCATTAAAACGGAGGGAGAAAGGGAGAGACAGAGAGAGGTGCACTTTATTAATCACACAGTAGACTATATCGCCACCTAGGGGCTATATGTTAGTGCATTTGATCAGGTTTGTCATTGAAAGTGAAAAGATAAGCTGTAACACAATAACCAGTGCTTCAGTTTCTCAGAAGTGAAAGTAAGATTTTAAAATGATTTCCTGATAGATTTATTAACATTGTGAATATTGAAATAAATGCTGGATAGAGAGCATTTACAAGTTTCTCTGGAACATTTGCCCATTGCATTTGGCTGTTACTGATTCATATTTTCATAATTTTATAGATTAGTTTGATTCAGACTGGTAACCAGATCAGATCTAAAATTAACTAGAAAATGGTACACATTCCAAATGGTGGCAACCTTTTATATCTGGCATTAAGATGGGCTTTATATCAGCATAGTATCTGAATATTTTTAGCTGCATGCATTTACACCTTTATTCTAATGTGTGTCAAGTGTGAACCGACTGCACTTACCCCCGCAAAATGCAAATCACCATTTACATATTAATAGAGAGGTTCTGTTAACTGACACATTTAATTCATTTACAGAATTTGAGAAAAAAACACAAATAGACAATTGAACATGCTTTCTGTCATTTCTTGCATTTCCTCTCTTTATTAACACCTTTGTAAAGAACTTAACAGGCACTGAAAGTGAAGAAAATGAGAGAAAAAAATGTATGCACTTTCTTAGGAAATGAGACGGCATTAATATCAAAAATTAAGTTTAAACCATAATATGGTCATTAAAACAATTGCACGAAGCTTTTAAGCTACAGGCTGAGTGTTGAATTTTCAAAAAATGTCAAATCTTTGGAGAGACAGTAGATTCTAGAGAAACCGGATCAAAACATATCCAGCTATGAGGTGACATTTTCTTGAAGGACAGCAGCCCACGAGGCTTTTCACGAGATCTGGATGACGATAATGTCAATGCATTACTATTTATCTCTGTCATTCTAGGTACACTGTCCCTCCTGAGGAACAATAGGCTTCCTCGAGGGACAAACTGAAAAGCAGGGCCATTGTTTTTCTGTGTTAATCACCTGGCTGAGAGCTGACAATGAGTAATTACTACGATCCTGAAGACCGCAGCCTCGACAGTGTCTAAATACTATTTGCTGTTGATGAACGGACCAACTGACCTACAGTCATATTCAACATTTGCATGCAATTCCAATGTAAAAGCCTATTTCTGACAATGTATGGTGAATGATTTACCCATACACAGAAAAATACCCATGTTCAAACAGAGTAGAGGATGGTAATTGGAGCACAGCAGTGAAAATTACAATGCTGTAGCTGGCCTCTATCTGTGTAATTGTATGGTAAGCTGAAAATCACAGATCTTTCAACAAAAAACACTGGATGTGGGCATAACAGCGGTGGATATTACACACAGTTTTTTCTTTTTCTCTTCCTCATTCAGTCTTTTCATCTCCTTTTTTTCTTTGGAATATGTTCAGGAGAGCATCATTATGACAATTACTTTTCTCAGCAGGCTTGGCGGATGATAAAATGGGAAAAAAAAACATAGACTTACATTGAATGGACCTAGTCATCAATCTAAAGATCAGAACATTATAGAAACTAGGCCATTTTGGCTTGGTCCAGTAATAAGCAACCAGTCAAAACAGCCTAGCAACCCCATAGCAACACATTTAAAAACCACTCAGAACAACTGCATATAATCACCACTCACCTTTTTTTCAGAACAGGTCTCTACTTGTGTGACTTCACCTCATCACCCTCCTGTCAGGTGATTCAATGGCGCTCCATGACACTGCTCATCCTCTTTTTTAATTTCAACTCCATTGGCCCATCACACTCCACTGAGACACCACAGCCACCCTTCCCTCCATGATTACACTCCGACAGACACCAGTCAGACCTGCACACAGAGCTGTTCATCAGCCACTCAAGACAGTATGCGTGGCTGATTTTATGGTGGAAAGCACAGAAGTGACATTGACCTTTCTTCTGAAATAATCACTCTTGAGGTAAACCGCCTGTTAAGTATGCAGCACAGTGCATGTGAATGACATACTGAATGTCATACTCGGCGCGAGCAGCTTTATCAACCAGAGAAAGAACACCACCGCCACACATTTACATGTAGATATGCTTGAATAATGACATTTTACTGCACTGGTTTCTTAAAAAAAAATTGTGTTTCTGTACAGACACTGAAATATAATGTTTTAAATCACACTTTTATGATAGCACAACATTTTTAATATGATACTGACTACAAATACATGCAGAATTTTAAGAGTTCTCATCAATCAAATGCAACCAAACACAAGCCTATGAAATCACTCAGTGTTTGACATGACTACACAATATGAAACCTCTTACACTAAGTGCTTTGGTGTGTAACTTGTTACGCATCATTAGAGCAATGGACATAATTGATGTCTCAAATTATGCAGCGTGTTGAACAGAGGTGTGCTATTAAGGGGCCCATTTTTGCCAGCTGGATGGTAGTGTTATTAACTCAAACAAAGTATACATTATTAAAAGTAGTACAATTATTTTAACATAACTTTCAGGTATTTTAAATAAATCTGAAATAAATTAAAACATAAATGTTACATTTAAAACTATTTTATTTCAGTTAGTTGCCAAGGCATCATTTCTAATTTTCAAATTAGAAATCTGAAAAAATCTGTAGACTTGCATTGGTTTAAAAATGGTGTAAAAATCTATTTGTCGTAAGCGGTTTACAATTTGTTCTCCCAACTCTGTTCCATAACAAAACTATTGAGCACAAGAGGTTTTTATGTAGCAGCTCAAACAAATTGTTACAGTCGCTTTCAATAAAATGTAAAAAAAAAACACATTCAAGCAGAGGTTGAAAAATCTCTGGGCCTGAAGAGGTGTGTATACAAAACTGAACAGTGACTGACAGCAGCAAATGACAGCTCTTTGCTGCAGCCTTGCTTTTCCCTCGGCGATGTGAGGGGAATAAAGACAAGCCGATCAGAGGGGACGCTGTCTGCCGCTGGCCCCCCGACACCCACCCGTTTGCTGTTAAATTACGGGTTGGGGTGAGATGACTTCCTGCAGAGCAACAGGGCTGTTTCTGTAGACCAGCAGTCAACACTTCACACTGAGATGAATGAAGACGAAAGGTGTCGTCAGCATGACTTATCAAGTTGATTTAAAAGGTTTGAGGCAGTATGAGAGGACACATGTGTAAAAGAACAGGTAATTCAGTATGAGCTTGCCTTACTTTAAGACCTTTAACAGGTGTCAGTCATATCAAACGGTCTCAGTGCATCATTTAAGAAAGGGCAAAAATGTAAGGTGCAGCCAAGAATCATTTAAAATAAGATTCTTGGTAGATTTATTGCTACTTTGGTAGACATGGGCTGGAGTACCATGTAAATATTAAGGTATATGGAAATTATATGTATGAAGTCAATATTTAGAAATAATAATAAAAAAAACTATCTTTTGCTGTGTGTGTGTCCACGGCAAGGTAATATCAAGGTACTTTAATATAACTGGTATTTTAAGAGATTTCATACTGACAGTCTTTCAGTTGCAAACTGTGTTTAGGCTACCTGGTAGTACAGAGTCGTTCACAAGCTTCACATGCAGGCGTTGAATTTAATCTTCTTTATCGCTGACAGACGTGCGAAGTATTTGCAAGTTTGGTCAGATTGAAGGTAAATATCCACCTTATTCGGCAATTTGTTTGTTTTTTATGTTCTAAGGGTTTTCTTTGATGTTTTGTGTCTACAGAGAAACACAGCCTCAAGCGGTTCACCGCGTGCGCGCGACTTGCAGATAATCGCACGAATGATTCAAAGCTGATTCGAGAACCGACTCTAAAGAGTGATTCATTCACGAATACAGTTTGAAGTCATTATAAAAGTTGGGGCGCTTTTTCATGACCGTTGAAACCAGCAGTAAACAACCATTATGGTCTCTAGTATAAATTATGTAGGCCTATACTGTATAATGACTTATTTATTCTGTCTTATTGTCTTTAAAACTCGGTTTAATGTATTTTTTAAATATCAATATGATGTTAAACCATGTTTAGCATTGACTTCTATGCACTTTGCGCTATTGGCCAAGAGATGACGCTGTTTCTCAGCTGCCTTGAGTTGGAGGTGAGAATTGTTTACTTACACATTTAATTTCAAACCTAAAAGGTGCTGTCTAAAATGGATGGATTTACAAGTTATGCAAGATTGATATAAATGCATGTGAAATAGAAAATAGAAAATTAAAAAGGACAGAGTGGACAAGTGCTCGATCATCCCTCCTACTCCTTGCACACGTGCATCCTCAGAGAGTCTTTTCCAGATTATGCAAAATCAGATCTGCCAGAAATGGAGAGGACATGCCGTGACATTTCCATTCAGTGACTCTGAGAGAGACCTCTACATAAGACCTGCCTCCTCATAAACCCGTGAACCGGGCAGATATACGGCAGTCCCAGCTCAACCCCTGCATCCCGCCAGCTCTTTCTCTCTCTCTCTATTTGCAGACAGCAACAGCGTCCTGTGATTTCTCTTGATGCTCTTGACTTCCACTGCCTGATCAAACTGTGATCAGATCTCAACTGAGCCCACAATTGACGTGATAGAAAATCTGTTTCTGTCTTCTGCATTCAGGTAAGTAGAGCATGGACACTATAAAAATAAGAAAGATTAATAATAAGATGCAATTATTCTAGAATTTCATTTTAAATCAATTTATTTTTAAGAGTACTAAAATAGTTGCATGCAATATTCCTATATGGGATATAATAAACTTAATTTATACTTCACTTTATTTTGGACTTTTGGTTATTCAGTTGTTAACTAAATGTTGTCATCTTAAACATGACTCTGTGTTAATGTGATATTCATACATCTGAGGAATGTTTTGCTGTAGTAAATACAGAGTAAGATTCAACTTTGTGGTCAGGAGTATGTGTAAATCCCACAACTGAAATATGCTCTCTAAATTTTGTCATTCTTGTGCACATTTTAAGTTTCTAAGTATATGAAAAAAACATAAAATACATCAGAGTATGAGTAAAATTTGGCAATTTCATTCCTTGGCCTGATATATTTTGTCATTCCTGTGGAAATACACAAATGACTGTTGCATATTTTAAGTTTCTAAGAATAAAAAAAGAACAAAAACAATATACATTATGTATAAATATGCATAAAAGTATATATATATATATATATATATATATATAAACAGTTATATATTTTGACACATGATAATATTTTGAATTTATTTATGCACTGTAACAGGAAACATTGAAAATTCAAGTGAGATTTACATTATTTTTCTGTAATAAAAATGCATAAAAGTATATATATATAAACAGTTATATATTTTGACACATGATAATATTTTGAATTTATTTATGCACTGTAACAGGAAACATTGAAAATTCAAGCGAGATTTACTTTATTTTTCTGTGATAAAATGCACATTTTAAAACCATACAAATGAATGCATACTCTCTCCCTTTCAGTTTTTCTTGCTCTCTTCAACTCTCACACTTTCAAGCCATGCTGAGAGGAGGATTGTGGTATATGGTGATTACCATGGTGCTATGGGGCGTCTGGCTGCCCTACTGTCTTGGCCAGACCACCTCACCTTCTCAGGATGGAAAAATGAAGTTTCGCCTGGCAGGATACCCTCGCAAGCACAACGAAGGGAGAGTGGAAGTTTTTTACAGTGGAGAGTGGGGCACTATCTGTGATGACGACTTCACCTTGGCCAACGCTCATGTTCTCTGTCGCCATCTAGGGTTTGTGGAGGCACTAAGCTGGTCACACAGTGCCAAGTATGGACCGGGTACTGGTGAGTTAAAAATGTATCTTAGTGCAGCTTAGGTATTTTCACATGTGAAAGTCAGTTTACTCTATACACTTTCAGAAAAAGGTAGAAAACCTGTCATTGGTGGGGGGTGCGTACCTTTTTCTCAGAATGTGTGATAGTCCTGTTGCAAGCTAACCTGGCTGGTCAAAAATCTGCAGGTAAAATCTGGCTGGATAATGTCATGTGTGGAGGATCAGAAAACAGCATAGAGAAATGTGTGTCCCGTGGCTGGGGGAACAGTGACTGCACACACCAGGAGGACGCAGGGGTGGTTTGTAAAGATGAGAGACTTCCAGGCTTTGCAGATTCCAACATCATTGAGGTAACTGATCACTTTCATCCAAAGCAATATCACTGATTCTAGCAAACAGAGGAAAAATTACATTGATGTCATTTCATAGAGTGCTGCAGTGTTGACATATTTGAATGTTAGCATCATCTTGGTTCCCTCAATAAAAACCTAATAGGATGATTTTTGGATCATTGCAAAAAATAAGGTTTTGTAACCAAAAAAGTTTATGATTCTTACACATTTTGTTTATCATAAAAATCTTCACAAAAGACTTTACTTTAACGTCACAACCATTAACCACCTGAGAACTCTTTTTTTTTTTAATTTGAAAAATTTTTTTGCATAAAATTTTGAATTCGACTAATTTGCAAGGTCCTGGTTATAAACACAATAAGGCTGTGGTAGTGGACTAGTAAGTGGTTGAGTTTACCTGTGATGTTTAATGTCCTCAAAAACCTCTGCAGTCTTTTTCAATTTTTTTCAGTTTTTCAATACAAATATACAGTAAGCTTTAAAATATCCCATGGGTGTATTACTGATGTATTTTATGTCAGATTAAAAAGTGAAAATATCTTGAGTTTGTGATAAACCACAGACCTTATTTTAGGCATTCAACCAAAAATCCATTAAAAAAAACTCACACTGACTTCATGATGAAGGAACCAGAGGTGCTTAAATGCTAATTTCTGTTTTGTTTTGTTTTTTTTGCCTACAAAAATAATGCATTCTATTACACCAATAAATCATATTAATGTAGCAATGAAATCTGATTCAGCAGAGTCTCTTGTCTCTTTCAGCCTGCATGCAAATCATTTAGAATCAAAAGCACATTTTTACTGTTTTTTTATTTGCTGATGTTGTGTTTGCCTGTGTTTTTTCTCAAAACAATTGTTTTCTTAAAAAAAGGAGATGGTGTTGTGGAACGATGCTTATAGATTCTACATATTTAATTTGCTGTCCATCATTGGGGAAAAAATTGATTTTACAGTTTTTTTGTAACATCTTCAGCAAAGAAGGACTGTTTCTTTTCAAAGCAAGAGTTTTGTGTTCTGGATCAGTAAACAACCACCTTGCACAACCCAGAATTGTATGACACCTTGTTTAAAATGCATCTACTTTCTGTCAGATTTATGCACTCCTTTTATCTCTTCACGTGTTTTACCCTACTTCATTTTTCATCTCTCTCTCTCCATTTGACAGCCCCTTTCCCCTCCCATGTTCTCTCTCTCTTCCTCATCCACATGCAAAGAATGAATGTCCACAGCCAATGTCACTCTGCTTCAACTGAAAGTCTTTGCTCTGTTGTAAATTAGTCTCTAATGATCTGTCTGTGTGCTGGAACCAAACCAGAGAAAGAGAGACAGATGTAGAGATACAAGAGCTTGGAGAATTAGAGACTGAACACAGCAGAAGTGAAGAGATGGAAGGGCTGAGTACGTGCAGAAGTGCCGTTGCTCAGTTTATGTGCCAAGTTTCTCTGTGTTCTTGTCCGGAAGGCAGAAGGAACACAGAGAATATGAGTGGGTGTCAGACGAACCTCTGGCAAACTTTGCAGTTTGTGTTATACTACAGATGTGTTAGAGTCTACTGGAATGGTGCAAATGACTGATTTCACATCCAAATTTTTCAAAACATAGACTGACAAGAAGAATGTTCTTGTCGAAGACCTTCCCAAAGTAATTATAATTTGCACTCTATTTGATTCAAAGCAATGCAATCTCGTTTGAAACTGAATGTCATTTGTTTTCTTCTGTTTTTAGATGTCAGCTGCCTAACTCCTAGGGTAGACTTGTGAAATAACCACACACAGCCAAAAACACTTGCCGACAAGTAAACAAATAAACAAAAGAAATATCTGAGACTCACTATATGACTCACCAGACTCACTATATGACATTTAATCTATGATGAGTGCAGATGTTTATAAAATGGATTTTAACTTAGCATTTTAGTTTGACAGCAAAAATTACTAGATTTTCAAAAATTACTAGATCACTAACTTCAAGAATAAACCATTAGCATATTTCCTCTAAAAAACAGCATTATTACTCGAGTCTTCAGTGTCACATAATCTTTAAAAAATCATTCTAACATTCTGATTTGCTGCTCAGAAAACATTCCTTATTATCAATATTAAAAACAGTTGCTGCTCAATATTTTTGTGGAAAGTCTGAAACATTTTTAAGGATTCTTGGAAAAAATCTAAAGTTCAAAAGAACAGCATTTATTTAAACTAGAAATCAGACCTTATAAATGTCTTCACTGTAACTTATCTCTGACAAAATCACCTGAGAGGTCAAAGGTCCAACAAATAAAAAAAGATTTTACAGTAGGTTTTTTTTGGAAACTGTTTCCATGAAAAGCCTGACTGGTATAGATGTGGTTTGCTACTTCTTTGCCTTGCAGTTAAGCCTTAGGCTGCAACTCCAAAATCAAATTTCAGTTGATGGTTTCATGGCAAGGTGCTCGGCAGACTTTGTGGACTGTTCTGGCCAGACATTTAGTGCTTGTGTAAATGGTGGAGAGAGTTTGTGTTTTAGCCAATGCACAGTTAAGTTGTGGTTTGGCCGTTAAAGATCCAAAACCCTCATGTGAGATGACTCGTGTCCTGCATGAGCCAAAGAGACAGACTCGTTCATGAAAAACTCATGGAATAGGAGATTGGACTTGCTGAACATATCCAAGGCTTATTATAAACATTTGAAAAACATACTGGACTACTTCTTCACTACAAGCATCATGTACATCAAAAACTTATCTCAAAGCCTGTATATGCCCTACATCCAACTTACCTGTTCTGCATATATGTTTTAGATGCAGGTGGATGAAAACCGAATGGAGAAGATCCGTCTGCGTCCGCTCTCTGGTGCCCATGCCGGCCGTATGCCTGTGACGGAGGGAGTGATAGAGGTGAAGTTTAAGGAAGGATGGGGTCACATCTGCAACACTGACTGGACCACCAAGAACTCTCGTGTGGTGTGTGGCATGATTGGATTCCCTTCACAGAGAACTATGGGGAAGAAGCCAAGCAGGTAATGGATGTTTACAGAATACAAATTGTCATTTTGTATGCTTGTGCAAAAAACTTCTTGGAGCATATTTATCAAATGTTTAGAGTCTTTAGTGATATTTGAAAACATATTTGAAACCATACGTTTTGATGCCATACACTGTTAAACTGTTATGTGCTATGTACTTGAAAAAAGTATGGTAACAATAATACACGTAATATTTTTGAGTAGTTTTTAAAGATCGATTTCTTTAATGGAATCTACCCAAATAAATTGTGTAAAATTTCCTAAGGTTTTTCAACTATGACACAATGAATTTAATTCATTCATTAATTTAAACATGCAGTTATCCACAACCTAACCATATGCTTTCTTCTGCGCAGTGGTAACAACAGAAACTTCAACATAACAGCAGCTCTTTCAAATGTCGAACTTAACTTAACAACATTAAACATGAAAAGATGTTTCCCTAAATAACAGTTCATTTCAATATTAACCTTCCATATCCAGCCATATGCAAAGCATGCTGGGAAATTCACAATCACTGCCTTAATTTTATCAGCTTAATCGGTTCCACAATTCAAGCTTTATAACTGCTCAAGTTTCCTTTTAAAATTAGGAGAACGTATCTCTTGGTTTTATTAGTAAAATGTCCTCAGTATTTTCTATACAACACTGAACCACATTTTAAAAAATAAAATATGCACACAATTTTTAATGATCAAGTTTAATTATTTTAAATTAAAATGACATGACCCATGTTTTTTTTTTTTTTTTACAGTGTAGAAGAACCATTTTTGGTTCTCCAATAAACCTTTCAGTGAGCAGTCTTTAAAAGAACAATTACTTTCTTAGTGTGAAGAACCTTGTAATAATCTGAATAATTGTAAATGTGCAAGCTTTTAAACAAGGGAAAATTCTATTCTATAGCTGTTTAACCAAATTCAACTGGTAATTTTTAGTGGATGGATGATATCAGTTCTCCTAAAGCTCACATAGATGTCTTCACAAAGTAATTGCAGGTTTTGTTCACCACATTAATAAACAAGAGATCCACTAATGTTTGACAACCACAAATTGGCACATTACTTTTAAATGGAAAACCTTATCAATTACAAATGTATTTTTAGTGAAATGTTTTTCTCAAAAAGGGTGCTTATCTTTCTTTATGTTACATACCACTTTGCTTGATATTTTGTTATATAATGCAGTGGCTTATGGGGCAATTTCAGGTATATTATAACTTTAATCCAAAATAAATATTGTATTTTACAGCTGAAACCACTTTGTGATCAAAACAGTCTTTTAAAAGCATCCTGGTCTGTTTGGAATTCCTCGAAGCTGACTGTCTAATTTGCGGCCGACTGGCTTCCTCTAAATTATCATTTGTCTGTGTGATCTAGACTATTTTGGATTCTTAGGGGACGTTATTGTCCAGTTTTTATGTATATGTTATCTGAAACCTTTTTTTTAGTGTTTGCATTTTAACCAGAGCATAGAGATTTAAAATAGCATTTAAAATGCATTTTTACTGCAAAGGTAGCTTTTTTGCAAATACTCAAAATGAAGAGCTCATATAAACCAGAAAGAAGATGTATAGTTACTGCATGCTTTAAGGCACTCTTAAAAAGATGGAAAATGTCTCTATTTCATGAACTCTGGCCAATGAATCATTATAGATCATCATACACTTCCATGCTCCAGCCAAAAAGACTTTCGTAAGAATCTGCTTATGCAAGTCAGAATATGTAGTTATGAAACCTGGCAGCATATGTGAGCACACACACACACACACACATCTGGATGGATATATTAAGTGTTAGAGTAAGATCCATTATTGCAGACCCCAGTGTTTCGTGGGGTCATATGTAATGTTATTCTGCTGGTCATCCATACAGCAGTTTCTGTGCATTGTCACACGAACCGATGATGAATGTTTACAAAGCCCTAAAAAAAAGTTAAATCAATCCCATATGTGGCCACTTGGCTGCTGGCCAACATGTTTTTAACTGTGTGAGGGATGTGGAAGTTTAATCATAGTGCCAGTAAAAAATGTACCATATGGATTAGTGAGGCCCTGATGGGAATTTCATACTGAGCTGAGGTGTTTGTTTTCGTTTCTCTGATTGATTCTGATTTAATATCATAGCAATATGTACCAAATGTTGTTATGTTAATTTGATCTGATCCTTCACTATTTTTTACCGCAAACCAGAATATAACATGCTTGCAAACAGACCATGATGCTTTTAAAGGCTGTTTTGATCAAAAAGTGGCTTTAACTGTTAAAAATGCACATTTATTTTTACTTGAAATTCAAGAAAGTTTTATTTACTATAAACTAAGATAGCATAATAAAAAAAAGTTTCTAACTTCAAAAAGTGCTAGGTAAGGTGTAAATTATTTAATAGTTGACAAATGTATTGTAATAGAAATAGAAATGTAATAGAAATAGAAATGACCAATCTGCTAAATGTTTTTGACAGATTTTTAAATTTTTTATTGAAAATATAAATCATTTACGTTTCAATTCATATGTGAAGAATCAAGAATCATTTGCCATTTTGCATTTTCGACATGCACATTATGCACAAGTTTAGACTTATATGCTTGTTTTAAAATACAATTTTTATTTGCAAATAGTTCAAACGGATTCTTCAGTTGTTTAATTTCTTAAAACAAAAAGACCAAAGACCTAGCAACACCAAAGCAACTGCAGAGAAACATGTTAAATACCACTCTGAACACATTAGAGGCAATGCTCTAGCAACCACCCACAACACCCCAGCTTGTGGCGGCAAGTTTCTGATGATGCTATTATAAGGCTGAATGTGATTGCATTGTTGTGTTCTACTTTGCTTGTTTGGTTTCTCTCCTCCATCTGCATTGTAACAATTGAACTCTGAGACACTTACTCCGATTCACAGCAGATGGTGAAATGTAAGCAGTCTGTGATGGGACAGAAAAACAAGCAAGCATCTGAGAATTCACGTGTGCATCCTGATTGTTTGAGAGAATGGCCATGATTTCATCCAGTGAGCTCTCTGCGTGTGTATTAAACTCAATGAGTGACTCATACCTCCTTAGACATTAGCTCAAGTCCTCAGCATGCTGAAGTTAAGTTCCAAAAACACACTCCCACTGGCTGTTCTTCATTCTGACTGATGAAAAGTCCTCTCTTGACAGAAGGCCATTTTATTTACACTTAAATGTCGCTTAATATTAAAGTCTACCAGCTGACTAAACACAAGTAATCTTCAGTGGAGGGAAAGATGCCGTTTATCTTTTCCATTGCTTTTAAATGATTGTGGGCTCAGACAATTTACTCAAAGGAAATGTGTAAAATACTGTACTTCTCTTCATCTTTGTAATTATGACATTCATTTCAGGTTCCTGCCACAAGTGCTTGGCTAGATACACTTCAGAAATAGCTCACTCTGCACATTCAGAAGACTGTGGATATTTTACACTTCTCAGATGAGAAATTCAGTTTAAAAAAAATGAAATTTTACAGTGAAATGATTTGTTTGCTTCCTTGGTTTTTTGTTTTGTATTTATGCAATGACATTCAGACGTTTGTAAGCGTGTAAATACTTTTTGGGTCCAATGTATATAGATCTTATTTTTCAGTATTTTACTTGAAGTTTTTATTTGATAATTTAATTAGACAGATAGCTTTGCTCCGGAATGAATATGTAACACACACACACACACACGTGAGCGGAAAGTATCCTCTCTCTCAGGAGAGTGTTACAACCTCAGTGACTCAACCTCATAACGCCGCTCACTACAGTAATATTACTCCATACCAGATTTCTCATGGTCATGTCATCGTCTGCGTGAGAGTCTAGAACGTGTCATAAATCAGACAAAACAATGTAAAAGTCTGTAGCCTTTCATAAAGCAAATACTGCAGTGTGAGCTATAGACATGCCATGGATGAATCTTTTTTGGATGAGTCATTTTTCATTAGATAACAGAAAAGAAAGAAGAGGTTATATTTTACATAAAAAATTACCTTTTTTAGGACCATTAAGCACTTGGTGATGGGTTAAATGTTTCTTGAGCAGCAAATCAGCATATTAAAATGATTTCTGAAGCAAAACACCAAAGACCGGAGTAATTGCATCACATCACATATTATATACAATACAATAAATGAAATACATTTAAACTATATTCAAGCAGAAAACAGTTATTATAAATTGTAATAATATTTCTGTTTTTACTGTATTTGAATCTACTTTCATTTAGTGATTTTTGAAATAAATGCATCCTTCATGAGCATAAAAGACATCTTTCAAAAACACTGAAATATTATAATTACTCCCAACTTTTATTCTAGGGGTAAATTAAACAAGGCCTTCAGTGGAAGAGCAACGTTAGCATGCCCTATTTGCTCACACTGGACTGGATATTACTTCTCAGCAAGCTGATGGAATGTGAGAAATCTGTCATGCTTTCTGTTCGGTTTTCTTTTCTGAGCACTGCAAAGTTCAGTTTCAGAGACATCTTCTGGTGTATAATACTGCTGTCATTGTCGTTATCCTTTTAGCAGAATTTCTTCTTAATGTTTTTTATACAACATATATTTTTCTTCATTTTCTCAACTGTGTTTCTGTTTAGTCTCCAGGCTGTGTATAGGATCCACTCAGTGGCCTGCACAGGAAATGAGGCCCATCTTTCAGCATGCTCTATGGAGTTCATCATGGCAAACTCTAGCGCCTCCTGTCCCGAAGGTGGAGCTGCTGTAGTCAGCTGTGTGCCCGGGCCACTGTTCACACAGAGCAGAGCTCGCAAAGTCAAGTTGCATCCAATGGTAATCAGATAAAACTAATTTTAATAACTGATTTCCAATCATTAAGATTTCTGAAGGTAGTAACAGGATAACAAAGAACACCTGCATTATGGTTTCCAGTGACCTTGCTCCTTCTCATTCTCCAGTCTCAGGTACGTCTGAAGGGTGGGGCAAAGACAGGTGAGGGTCGTGTGGAGGTTTTAGAAGGGAGTGAGTGGGGTACAGTGTGTGACGACCACTGGAACCTGCAGTCTGCCAGTGTGGTGTGTAGAGAGCTGGGCTTCGGCACTGCTAAAGAGGCTCTGACAGGAGCACGAATGGGCCAAGGTGGGCTTCCATATAACTAATAGATACTAGAGGTTTAGCCATTCATAGTTGAGCTGTACAGATATGCTCCCCATTCAAAAACTGTTATCATCTCTTCTCCAAAGGTATGGGTCCCATTTACATGAATGAAGTTCAGTGCCGTGGTGATGAGAAGAGCCTGTGGGACTGTCCTCATAAGAGCATCACTGCTGAAGACTGCAAACACATGGAGGATGCTGCCGTCATCTGCAACATCCCCCACATGGGCTTTGAGAAATCGGTCAGACACATACATGATGATTCTACTGCTGAAGTACTTTTGGGCTTTTGGAGAAAAAACTGCCTCGAATCAGCTTTTGTTCAGCATTTGACAATTAATATAATTGTCTCTGATGAGTCCACACACGGAAAACCTTTAAGACTCACATCAAAGTGCCCTGATTTGCAACACGTTCTCATTCCCAGCTCGTCACATACTGAAGCTTGGTCAGGACCACTTAGCTTCCCTTTCTGATGCTCAAGGTACCCGTTTAGTGTAATTTTTTTATGTAAAGGTCCTCCGTTGTTTGTTTTAATTTAATGATTTGCATGCGTTTGAAAAAAAAATTTAAAGAATTTTTAAAATAAATTTATACTTTCATTGGAGCACCTTGCCTCACGTCTGTTCCTCTCTCAAATCATTATTTTTGCCTAGGAAGACTTGGAATATTACAATTTTTTAAAATAAATTATGATGGTAGTTGTATCTGCCTGTTTTATCTTGTGTTTTATTGACAAATGGTAGGTTTAAGAGGAGGGGTTTGGTTACATGCTCATAAATGTGTAAATAGTGTAATATAAATAAAACTGTTGTGACTGTTCACATTGAAAAATCACACCCCAACAAATATGCAATAATGGCAATATTATTACCCAATATATAATGTAATCATGACAATAAAATTCCCAGTATTTTTCGCTTTGGCATATTGATACCAAGGGTTTCTTATTTAATTCAACGGAGGACCTGCATGTTGAAAAATAAAACTAAAGGGTTACCCTTTGCATCAAAAAATGACGCCAAAGTTCCTAACCAAGTGGCAATATGTGAAAGTTGGGAATGAGAATGTGCAGTCATTTGCAATTAACATAATGTGTTATGTGCATTTTTGCTCAGCTATGAAAACTAACAAGGCTGATCCAAACTAAAGCATTGCACAACCAAAATCTGTAAATAGGTGATGAAATGCATGGTAAAATCTAGTTCTCACAGCCCTAGATCAGCACTGCTTATCAGGTTAATTGATCAAAGCCAAGGTCCTTAAGTCTTTTAATTCTTTCTCATGCTTGCTCTGTAACCCGTCACAGATCCGCCTGACAGGGGGTCGAACGCGGTTGGAAGGGAGGGTTGAGCTGCTGCTCTCCACAGGCAGTGGGGTGAGGGACTGGGGTTTGGTCTGCGGGGATGGATGGACGTCTCGGGAGGCCATGGTAGTGTGCAGACAGCTGGGGTTGGGACATGCCAGCAGTGGCCTGAGAGTAAGATAACCACTGTATATTATACAACATATGCACAAACATGGTAGGTAAATAGGTGAATATAGCATGTATTTGGGAGGTTTGCTCAGAAAGCGCATCTCAAGCACCATATGGAAATCTGTATTTCCAAAGGTTAGAGTTACAGAGGCACAGAGCAATCAGAAGGTTGAATTTTGTCACGGTGAAGAGACAGACTAGAACGACAGACAAACAATTTGTTGCAAGGGTTTTTCAAAATATGAAAATATGAAGTTCCAACAGATCAAGTGGTGACATCAAGTTTTGACACAGTTGTCAACCTGCAGTGCATGAATAATAAGTAGACCCAGACAGAATCTGCACACTTTCCACATTTTCTGTGTTGATTACGTGGGAAAATCTGGAAAAAAACGTGGCGATTGATGTGTGTGTTTCTGCTTAACTTTCTGTGGGCACAAATTCTGTGCAGACTTTGAATTCACAAGATAGCTGAATGAGCTTAGCATCTGAACAGAAAAAGGTTGCTTTTTGAAAGTAGTGAAGGAAGGTAGGCTGATCCATAAAAAATATTTTGTGTCATGTAATTAGGCATTTGCCATTATTTTTGCTATTCTGTTTGATTCACATTTAATTAACTGCTTCTGATATCATTATACTTTGTATTGTGTTTCTGGCTTTATCTGTGATTAGCAATTTACTACTTTCATTCATCTGCTGATGAGCTCTCCCCTGTGTAAAGGACACATGGTACTGGGACAGCAGTAATGTGACCGAGATGGTTCTGAGTGGAGTGAAGTGTAAAGGAGATGAGATGACTCTCACAGACTGTCAGCATCATTCTGTGGTCAGCTGCAAAAGAGCAGGAGCACAGTTCTCCGCAGGCGTCATTTGCTCAGACAGTAAGTCATATGCAAGTCTGTACAAAACAAGTTTGTTAGCAAGAGAAGGGGTAAAGCCATAGCTAATGTTATTCCATCAAATTTGTGTTTCTCACAATCCCTAGCGGCTTCGGACCTTGTGCTGAACGCTCCACTGGTGGAGCAGACAGTTTACATCGAGGACCGACCCCTGCACTTGCTGTACTGCGCGGCAGAGGAGAACTGCCTGGCCAAATCAGCTGCTCAAGCCAACTGGCCGTACGGCCACCGCCGCCTGCTGCGCTTTTCCTCAGAGATACACAACATCGGCAAGGCTGACTTCCGGCCGCGGCTCGGCCGACATTCCTGGGTGTGGCACGAATGCCATAGGTAACACCGGAGCTGTGACTCATTTTCACATCTTGCAGACTTGACTCTTGCATATGTAGTGCATGTGTTTAACACCCAAAAATATACACAATACAAGTATGCAAACAAGAGGTTAAATTCAGTCACCAGAAGTAAAAGCAATATTTACAATTTTTCTGAAAGTCTGAGATACAATTGTTTGCAAATGGATGACTATTAACACAACAAGACTGAAAGTGGACTAGTAAGCAGATGAGTTTATTTGTTTAACATGAAATAAAAATTAACAATACTTTTACACCGTATATCCATCTTGGATGCTAATTGATGATGTATAAAATAATGATCATTGTTAGATCATGGTGTCTAATACATGGTCTACTTATAATGTATTCTCAGCATTGCCACAAGGGGCACCACAATGGCTATTATGCATAAACAGTTATTTTCTGTTGTCAGTTTCCTTTCAGGTCTAATGTCATGGCAAGTAATCTATAGATAAGCAAGTTAATTAAACTTAGTTAACGTGTTTACTTCTGATTTAATGCCATAGACATTTGAAAATAAATCCAGTACTGAGGTTTGTTACTAACCAGTAATCCAAGAGTGCACCCAAAAATTTAAATTCTGTCACTAATTACTCACCCACATGTTGTTCCAAACCCATAAGACCTTTGTTCCTCTTCAGAACACAAAAATTAATGCCTGCATTTGTGTATTTGCAGAAAGTATGTTTCAGGCCTAAGCATGACAGCATCAAGACTTGAACTCAGAATGAAATATGCATAAATAGATTCATGTTCACTTATGCTAATGTTGTTCGCAGAGGGCACTTGAAACTGTTTGCTTGTTTTGAACGGGGATCTATTAGCTGTGTTTTTCTTTTGAGCGTCTGGCAGCCTCGCTGAATCTCCTTTTGCTCCATTCTGATCCAGCTGCAGCCCCAAGGACCCATATGGCTTTACTAACACTGAGCACTCGTGGTCATGTCGGCTGAACATCTGATTTCCAAAGGTCTTAAACTGATATAAATTTCTTTCTACAAACCGGAGAAGAAGCTTTCAAGACCCTGGACAACCTACAGGGTGAATGAAAGTGCATGGAGCGGTCTCTGCTTTAGATGAAAACATGTGTGCTGACATGATCCAGGGCTGGTTCCATCAGTCTAGTGGTTTCTGTTTGTCATGGTCCTAACATTTAACTACACAGAGGTGAAGCATGGGCTAAGTGCTTAAATATTAATATTTTTATGTCTGCATGGTTACAATTTCTTTTTGTATCTGTAAAAAATACTATTCTGCTTTCTGCATTGAATTAATGGCAGCCCTTAAAACTGCTGATTAAAATATTTACTCTTATTGAGAATCATTGGGGACCAAAAAGCCTGGTGACAAACATGTTACAATTTCCACATACATATCGTATTAAAATTATATTTTCCTGTGGTAGTGGAAGCGCCACCTACTGGCCGACATTTATAAAACATACTCAAAATATTTTAGCTTTTTGGCCTGATATCATGCTTGCTTGCTTGTGGTGGTCTGTGTTTACACTGCAAGCTTCCTAGCAGACATTAGGTTTCCCAATGCCTTTGCCTGACACAGTGATGATGAGGAAACCTGTAATGTGCTCAGGCTAAAAGGAAACAAAGAGTTGGGTTTGGGACAGAGGCCAGTGTCTGAGAAGCTAGTGTTTACTCTATGGCTTCAGTTCCCTCCTAAAGGCCTACAGCACTGAATCTCTGCTCTCCAAGGCAGTTTAAATCTTTTTGTCTATGAAAATGGCAGATTTGTAGTTTGCTGTATCCAGGATTCAGAGCAGCTTAAAGCCAGTTATTGTAAGCTGATACTGACTTAAAAGTAATATTCTGTACAGCCAGTCATATTTTAACGATATCTTATGGTTTTTGGATGGTTTAACCCTGTTCAGTTTCAGCAGACTGTGTTTATAACCTCCAGGCACTATCATAGTATGGATATCTTCACCTATTATGACCTGCTGTCTCTAAATGGGACCAAAGTGGCAGACGGACATAAAGCCAGCTTCTGCCTAGAGGACACAGAGTGCCATGAAGGTAAGGTCAAAGGTCATATGCTGGAAGTGTTTGTATAATGAAAACCAGCCCTTTGTATTAGGGTAACTTTATAAAAACTACTTAAATGCCCTAACTGAACTATGGCCTGATTCCAACTTAATCTAAGAGTTTCACTCATAACTATAATATAATTTTATTCTCTAAAGATAAAAGAAAATATATAGGCTATATATATTTCTGTCATGTGCTGTCAATGATATGTACCCCTTAACTGTTTTAGAGTAACATCACGTCAGGGCAGTTTATACACTAGGAGTCCCTAAACTTCTAAGTATAGAAATATATTTGTCAGTTACTATAATGTCGCATTACAGTGACCATTACTGTAAAGCTGCTCTGCCACTTTTATATATCTGGTATGTTATTCAGTACTTTGAATTTGCATAAATAAATATTAAAGACATTGAACCAACCAAAGGTAGTTTGCATATCTTCGCTGATCTAAGCTGGTTTAGGTGATCTTTAGTTATCTAAAACAGTATAGTTCATCTTAACCACTTTGACTAAAAAAACTAGACCATTCAAACAGAATGCCTTTGCTTTTTACAGAACTTATTTTATTGAATCCTGTTCTGCCACTAAATAAAAAAGAAAATGTAATGTAATTTTGACTTTTTATCTCACAATTCAGGGTTGTTTTTTTTCTTGCAACTGCTTTTTTTTCAGAACTGCATGATATAAACTCACAACTGTGAGAAATAAGGGAAGCATGTTTCTGCCACCGAATAAAAAGCTTGTAATTCTGAAAATTTTCTCAGAATTGCATGATATAAACTCACAATTTACTTTTTTTACTCAGAATTTCAAATCATGCAATCCTGAGAAAAAATTCTGAACTGCAAGTTTATTTTTTATTCAGTGCCGGAAACGGGCTTCCTTTTATTTCTCGCAGTTGCAAGTAAAAACATTTGTAATGGTTTTTTAAAAACAATTGTCACCCTTGTGATGCTGCGAAGGACGTATGGTAAGCAATGGTCAAAGATGTCCATCTAACTTAAAACAATGGAAAAGATGCACAGTGGAATGCAAAAACCATGGCAAAAACATGAAAAAACATCCTGATGAGCAACACCTTAGATTAATTCATGGTGTTCTTAAGCAGGAATGCTGGCTTGTGTCTCAACTGAGGTGTTGCTTACCTTGTTGCAGGCATTTCGAAACACTACGAGTGTGCCAACTTTGGTGAGCAGGGCATCACAGTGGGCTGCTGGGACTTGTACAAACATGATTTTGACTGCCAGTGGATTGACATCACAGATGTTAAACCAGGAAACTACATTCTACAGGTATTCATTTGTGGTGCTACATTGTTGCAGAAAGAGTAACCTTGGTACTTTGGTAGAAATGTATTTCTGATAGATAGATAGCACACTAACAGAAAAGACTATTACATGAGCAGACTTTGGTCCCGTAGGACCCCATTGTCTGGGCTTTTCAGCAAGTCAAATAGTTGTCAAAGAGCTGTTGCAGTTCTGCACTCTAGTGGTGGAGATGTGTCACGGCACTCACCATCCTGTCCAGGAATGCAAGGGTTAGAAGACTAATAGGATTTGGTTTGATTAATGATGTAATAAACCTTAAGTACACAGATGGAGGGCAGAGGTTTTACTGGAAAAGACCCTCCCGGATTAGGATTTACTAATAAAAAGACCACGTTTGTCCACATGCTTTGCTGATAATGCTCTGTTAGCTAGATCAAGTTTGTTTTCTATTATCAGTCTTATCTTTCTCCTCTTTCTCAGGTCATAATAAACCCCAACTTTGAGGTAGCTGAGAGCGACTTCACCAACAACGCTATGCGGTGCAACTGCAAATACGATGGCAACCGTGTCTGGTTGCATAAATGTCATCTTGGTGAGACGGGCTGTTGTTCGCTGGGTCCTTCAGACCTGCCTGATTCTATTAAACATTTGATGGGAATGAAATGACATGCTTGCTTAATCAGATATTTTAGATGAGCACCAAATTGAACTGTTTCTTTATCTTCAGATTTCTTGTTGGTGGCCAATTTTAGCGTAATTTTTGTTATTTGTGCTTCCAGGTGATTCATTCAGCGAGGAGGCTGAGAAAGAGTTTGAACATTATCCCGGGCAGCTCAACAACAAGATCTCTTAACATTTTTGCGAATGAACCCAGGGAACCCAGGAACTGCAATAACCACATGGCTCTGGACAAAGAGAAACTTTTAATCACTTAACATTGCTAATTATTCTCTTTTAAATCCATTGCTATGGCGGTAGAATCAAACGTTGTCATGCTGAGTTTACTTTTAGATCAGGTCATCAGAAATCATCATGTAGCCAGGGGCCTCAGAGGCAGAACAGAGCTGTGATTGTGGCCTGGGCTTTTGTCCATGCAAATGTAAGTGGTTGATTTAGAGGAAGAAATGGGTTTACACTTCCTCTTGTACAAATGCTGAACACCTCAGAGCAGACACTCACATGAAACACCAGATTCCTTTAATGAATTTTAAACATGCATCAGGGAATTATAAAAGATGCTTTATATATGTTTACAGACTGTGATTGCTGATGGAATAGAAGGCTTCTTGTACTTCATCACAGTGTGTGCATTTATGTGTATGCCCATGCAGGATTTGTGTGTATATTTGTATATTTTTGGAACGTCCTATAATCATGTTTGTAAAGTATACAAATCTACACTTTTAAAAACCACCTTGGCGTCAATTGAATCATCTTTGCCTATATTCAGATCTAACCCAAAAAACTACTGTATAAAATGCAAAAAGATCTAAACATTTTGCCATTTCTTTAAGCTGGATTCAAATGAAAGCCAGATGACTTTAAATTCTGCTTAAAACTCCACAATAACAGATTGAGGATGTTCTGGCTTTTATGTTAAAATCTTACATTTTTCCAGGCATACATAAAAAGCAACTCTGAAGTCAGTGATTCAGAATTAAACGTTTATGCTTTTAACAGAGAAGATTTTCCACAGGATGAAACCAGCTCACATCATAAACACACTTCTGAATGTTCATAAAGAACAGTTATAGGGGACTCAAATTTAATAAGTTTCATTTTAAATGCTCAGAAATCTTAAATCAGGTTTACTAATCTTGAAGAGCTGTGTTCCAGCAAAGTTCAGCTACAACCCTGATCAATCATACCTGTACCAACTAATTAGGATCTGAAGGAGTACTTGATAATTAGTAAACTGTTATGTTAGGATCTGAACTTTACAGGAAGGCAGATCTCCAAGACCAGGATTGGTCCCCTGTGCCTCAAATTTACAAGTTAAAACTACAGGAACGGTTCATATCTGGACTGCGTTTCCCCAAAAGCATCATAAGTGCAAACCTTTACTTAAGCTCACAATACTTCTGGTTAGACTGCGCTTTTTAAATTCTAAGTTCATCTATTTGTACTCAAGATCTTTCTTTGAATAGAAAACACCAGTAAACCATTCAGGTTCTTAGATTTGTTTTATTAACATCAACATGAAAAGGTACAACCGAAGGGTTTAAGTGACAGGAAATGCAGTAAGAAAAAAAAAATAAAATAAAATTCATGTGACAAGACTTGAAATAGGAAAAGACATGGAACACAAGACAGAATGGTTAACTTAAGCAAGCTCCTCTTCGCCCTCTTCCTCAAACTCTCCTTCCTCCTCAGCGGTGGCATCCTGGTACTGCTGGTACTCGGACACCAGGTCGTTCATGTTGCTCTCAGCCTCAGTGAACTCCATCTCATCCATGCCCTCTCCTGTGTACCAATGCAGGAAAGCCTTGCGCCTGAACATGGCCGTGAACTGCTCGGAGATTCTCTTGAACAGCTCCTGGATGGCAGTGCTGTTGCCAATGAAGGTGGCAGCCATTTTAAGACCACGAGGTGGAATGTCGCAGACGGCGGTCTTGACGTTGTTGGGGATCCATTCAACGAAGTAGCTGCTGTTCTTGTTCTGAACGTTGAGCATCTGCTCATCCACCTCCTTCATGGACATGCGGCCACGGAAGACGGCGGCAACGGTCAGGTAGCGGCCATGACGGGGGTCGCAGGCGGCCATCATGTTCTTGGCGTCGAACATCTGCTGGGTGAGTTCGGGAACGGTCAGTGCGCGGTACTGCTGGCTGCCCCTGCTGGTCAGAGGAGCAAAGCCAGGCATGAAGAAGTGCAGACGAGGGAAGGGCACCATGTTCACCGCCAGTTTACGGAGATCCGCATTCAACTGGCCAGGGAACCTCAAGCAGGTGGTGACGCCGCTCATGGTGGCGGAGACTAGGTGGTTGAGGTCACCGTATGTTGGTGTTGTGAGTTTGAGAGTGCGGAAGCAGATGTCATAAAGGGCTTCGTTGTCAATGCAGTAGGTTTCATCTGTGTTCTCAACCAATTGATGGACAGACAGTGTGGCATTGTAGGGCTCCACCACTGTGTCGGAGACTTTAGGAGAGGGCACCACACTGAAGGTGTTCATGATACGGTCAGGATACTCCTCACGGATTTTGCTAATGAGGAGGGTGCCCATACCAGACCCTGTGCCTCCACCCAAGGAGTGAGTGAGCTGGAAGCCCTGCAGACAGTCACAGCTCTCCGCCTCTTTGCGAACCACGTCCAAAACGGAGTCGACCAGCTCAGCTCCTTCGGTGTAGTGGCCCTTAGCCCAGTTGTTTCCAGCACCACTCTGGCCTATCAATGAAAAAGGGGTCAGGAGTTTAGTTGCATCTATGCAAAAGGGAACTAGATCCATATCAGGTCACAATCTGCCATTCAAATTTTGTTCCAAGCCAGTGAGGAATCAATTTTTTCCAAATTAAAATGTCCCAATATGCCCCAATAAACAGTTGACAGTCAAACGTCGGGTGCATATTAAAACTTACCAAAAACAAAGTTATCTGGCCTAAAGATCTGACCAAATGGACCAGATCTCACAGAGTCCATTGTTCCGGGCTCCAAATCCACCAGCACAGCACGTGGAACATACTTGCCACCTTAAAAACACAAAAAAGCAGAATATTAGGTTAAATCAAATGTTGTAATGTGCATATGCAAGTCGTAATGTCAAGTGACCTTACAAAAGCCATTGGATTACTGCTTACCTGTGGCTTCGTTATAATAAACATTAATTCTGTCCAGCTGAAGGTCACTGTCGCCATGGTAACTGCCTGTTGGGTCAATTCCATGCTCGTCACTAATGACTTCCCAGAACTGAAAGGAGATGGATTCACAAGAAAATGTAGTGTTAAAACCTTTTTGGACTTGGACAAATATTAAAGTGGATCTACATTAATAAAAGGCCAATAGTGGTTGGGAAAAAAGAAAAAAAACAAAAAACACAGAGGCTAATCCAATATTGAATGGCCTGCGCTTCCCGTTACTCGCGCTCCAGAATTGTAAAATGGAGTTTGCCAAGTCACCGGGGCCATTTTACACCACCCAGGAGCTTAAAGAAACAGCGCAGACATAGCACTACTAACTTCGCAAATATTAGCTTCACATATTTCTCAATGGTACAGATCGATTCAAATCCCGTCTCTGCATGGGGCCAGAACGGTGTATGCGTCATGATATTAGCGTTCCCGCACTTTTCCATGAGCTGAACCAGATACAACCGGCCACATTACGACATGTGATTCTTCCAAGCGAATCGACTCGTTTGAACGGCTCGTGATTCACTTGCGCCACCACTCCCTACAGTCGGGTGACATTTGTGGAGGAGCGAAAAATCGAGCAATTCGGTTCTACCAAATCGTCAAAAAGAACCGATTCGCCTGCGAATCAGATATTACGCCGGTTCGGCGCGGCCAACACCCTAAAACTAACGCATTGTTTCACCATTACTTCATTCAAATCGCTCTGATTTTTCATAAAGTATACGTGCCACTTTAAAGAATAAAATTAGAAAAGCCCGTTTTCGTCAATTAAGCGAAGCGCTCAAAAAAAATAAGATTTAAAAACTTGTTGCGTGCAAGATTAATCCAGGACCATATTTAGATCAGAGTAGCCTTTAATGGTGAAAATTAAAAGATAACCAGAATCGATGCATCGCGTAGACACCGTATATTTCAGAAAAATCGCTTAAACTAGAACAAAATGCTGTTCTAAACGCCGCGGATTAGTTGTTTTTTAACCCCCCAAAAGCCCAGTTGGTATTTCATAGACTACGATTAAATACATATATTTTTTAAATTATACATTTCTTACCTTAGCGCCAATCTGGTTGCCGCACTGTCCAGCCTGTAAATGCACAATCTCCCTCATTGTTGATTATTTGCTTGCTTAATAACACAAAATGCAACTGAAACAATCCCTTCTAACTCAAAACCTTCGACAATGAGGTCGTTATACGAGATGTGCTCCTACTTATTCAGTCTGGAGAAATCACCTACATTTCCTTCATTCTCATTGGTTGGTGTACGCCCTCTCCAGCATTCTCATTGGCTCTCTTGTGTGCTCATTGTTATGATTGGTTCGTACAGGCGCTGGCATCACTAGAAAAGCTTCATAGCTATTGGCTGAAAGCACTGTTATAACGGCTCTCGACATTCAAAACGCTCGTCTAAAAAAATCAAACGTTTTTATGAAATAGGTGGGGCTGCAGGGATATATTTTCCAAAACTCAGTTGCTTGTAAATAATGAAATCAGGGCTGTTGCCATTTTGACAGTTTAACCTTACTATTTGCTCCTCATTTACCACATCGTAGTTATTTTATATGGCAGCAATAAAGAAATAAAAATCGCTAACAGGCTTAAAGCTTATTTATGATGCTTGTATAAATGTGTAAACAAAACTGATCATACACAGTACAGTCAATGGGCATTTGGTGTTGTGTATACGAGTGTCCTGAAAATAAATCATTTTTAGATTATACAAATCATATGCCCAGTCTTTATGCCTACAATCGTACATCCATCTCTCACAACCACATTTTAATTTTAAACAATGAATCAATAAGTTGTATTAATAGACACGTCAGAGTAGTCTTTGCTTTTCTGTATGATTTTTAATGTCTTTAAAAGCTGATATTGCATCAACATGTATCCTTGACAACAAAATGAACCTCAAGTTGTGTTTTAGCTCACTGTCATATGTTTCTGATCCCCTATTCTCCACCCAAGGACCTTATAAAAATAATATGAAGTGTGCCAAGGTCACTGGGTCTTAATACAAATTGTTTACCAAAATAATTGTTTTCTGTTGCAGAGAGAAATAATAAAAAGACATGCATGATTGCCATGCAAGAAGATTTACAAAGAAACAAAAAAAAAAGAGGAAAAAAAATCCAGTCTTCTCTCGGCATGTTTGGTGAACTCAAATGTTGTTTCATTCTGGGTCAACTCTATAAGTTTTTCTTTGTCTATATGGATTTTGTGTTAAGCAGCTGTCTTCCCTAAACAGTTCCTCAGGTGTGTCTTTGTCCACGGTCATAGATCGTCCTGTTTGTTCAGTCCATGTTTTTCAAAGTATCGTCTGTGGGTGGAGTAAAAAGAATCAGATTACTCAATTCAACAAATAAAAAAGGACTGCAACATACCTTTATTATACAAAAAACCTAGTGGATGCTGGCATACAATGGATTTCAGGCACAAAGACATTCGAGCACAATGCCAATGTGTGCGAAACATTTAGGATATGTCTGAAATGTTACATGTTTTAAGGATTATTTAAAGAATTTTAAAACAATTACCTTCTTGCATATTCGTATAAGGCTTCTTTTCTTTCCTGTAGAGACATGTGTCTGTCTATGGGTGTTCTCCCAAAAGATTTGGCAGCTGGCTGTTGATGAATACACAGACATATTTATATAAATATCCTGTTGGACAAAAGGCTTTGACTGTACTATTTATAGGTAAATTCACTAATATAGGCCATGCGAGGAGGAGGAGGCCATTGTGCTACTCGTACAGGATGAGGTCAAATCCATAACACAAGGCTTGGTTCTTTGTGGGGCAATGAAGAATAGTACAAATCGTGTATAATAAATGGCTTCAATAATATGGGACAAGACACTCTGTGTCTGTCTTGCCCCTGCATTTTTTCAAAGGTTGATGTGAGGGTCAGCTGTACCTTCAAATTGGGTGTGGATGGTGTTACAGATGGAGTGGAGGAAGCTGCTTGTTTAGCTGGACCTGAAGGTGTGCCCACAACCGCCTCTGAGCTGAACTGGTCAGTATTCTCCAGCAAGTTGGTTATGGTTGTGTCCACACAGTTGGTCTGCACTGTACAGAGACAATATCAAGAGGTTACTTCACCTAATTCATCACTTCACTTGCTCACCAATTGATCCTCTCTAGTGAATGGGTGCCGTCAGATGGTTTGAAGCCAAAACATCTTAATGAAGAATTTGTTTCGTGCAAACATGCAGCCTTTTTTATTCACAAGATGCTAATTGATGGACTGGAGTCTTGTGGATTACTTGTGTATTATTTTGAAGTATTTATAAGCTGTTTGGATTCTTATGGCACCCATTCATTGCAGAGGATCCACTGGTATTAAATGCTAAATCTCTCCAAAAAAATCCTAAATCTCTCCAAAAAAACCTAATCTCTAAATCTGTTCTGATGAAGAAACAAATTCTTCTACATCTTGCAGGGCTCAACACTTAGGATTTTTTGTAGTGGCCCAGTCAAGCCATTGGTTAAAATTTTCACTGATCCTGCCATGAAAAATAAAACAGTTGTTGTGATTGTTTTTGACCCACTTTATCATGCATTCTAATGAATATGCTTATTTGATACCAGATTTTTAAACGGCAGTTACATTTTACAATTCTCAATTTAAAGAATTGTATGCAATATGCCAAAATGCGAAACATAGCAGTTGACAAATCCATCAACTGTCCTAAACATATTTCACACTGGCCCCGGGTCATCGGTCAGTCGTTATTGTCAAGCCCTGTTTTGGATGGCCTGAGATTAAGTATCTAAGAGAGTAAGTATTTTTTATTATCAAATTTTCATTATTGGGTCATTTACTCCTAATAATAATTCATGTTAATGCACAGCATTATGGGAGGATGACATACACAAGTCTCTGGTGATGACTGATAATGGGACGTCAGGCAGCACCTCTTTCACTTGCTGTGCCATACGTGCTACACGTGAGTCTTCAGCTCCTGCATTTGTGCCCAGGAAACCCTGTGCCACTGTGCGAGGTCTGGCACCCAAATCTGATGACAAAAATATAGATTCATGTTACCCTACAACACAAAATACATCTATATCGATTCAGTGATCTAACATAATAAATATATACATCATAATTTCTTTCTCACCATTGAATCCGTTCTTACTTGAATGTGCAGTCTGAGCGGCAGTGTGTCTTTTCCTTTTGATGTGCTCGGCTTTGTCTGCTTTAGTGATCTGTGTGGAGATCACGCCCAGCTCGGTGGCCAGCAGCTGACGGAGGGACACAATGGACATTACATCAAACAACACACCAATACAAGTCAAGCTTTGAACTTGGCAACATGTAGATCTAAAGGTTCGACAGATGAAAAGTTGTGTCAGTGGACAATAAGATAATCGTTCGTTTGAACATCTTCTTAAATGGTAATTCAACCAATATGACGTTACTGGTAAATGGTTTCAAATCCATTCAATTTCAAGGCATTTTAGAGATATTTTATTTCTACAGAAGCATGACTCACAGACTTCGAATAAATGCATTTATGTGCATTTCAAATGTTTCAGTAGGACAACTACTGAAATAATTCTGGTAAGAACGTTTTAGTCTGACTGAAAACTTACTATTGCGTTTTTTGTTTTTTTTTGTGAACCCATACCACTAACAAACCTACACTACCCTACACTACACTACACTATGTTTGGGGTCAGTAAGATTTTTATTAATGTTTTTTAAGGCATCTCTTAAGCTCACCAGGCTGCATTTATTCAATCTAAAATAAAGTAAAAACAATATTGTGAAATGTTTTTTATAATGCAAAATAAATGTTTTGAAAATTTTCTTCCATTTTAAAATGTACTGTTTTGATGTCAAAGCTAAATTTCATGCTAATATGCTGATGTGCTGCTCAAGAAACATTTCTTTTTAGTATTATTATTATTATTATGGGAAACGTATGTAATATTTTTTGCGGATATGTTTGTGATACTTTTCAGGATTCTTTGATCAGAGTTCGAAAAGAACAGCATTTATTGGAAAAATCTATAGGTACATTTAATGACACTTTTGGTTAACGCATTTTTGATGATGGTAAAAAATAACCTAAAACTTTTGAATGATAATATGATGGCATTCATGCGTTAATCACACTAAAACCTGCTTTGACTACAATCACTGCACATTGCAACACTTTTTTGTTTAAATAAAAACAATCAAGGCAACTGGCACCATATGACATTTGATGGAGAAAAGAAGAAGTTTTACCTCTTGTACTTTGCTGGCAAATTCTTGATGGGATTCACCATCTTCTTTAGACAGTGGTGGAAGCCATCTGGTTGAGAGCATTAAAATGTTTGTACAGAGATCTATTCATAAAGTTGCAATACTTCTAATTCTTCCTTTATTTACTGTACATTTACAACATTAAACTTTGTCATTAAACATTAGTATCTATTTTTAAATGTCAACATTATATAAAAAAATATTTGCAATGGTGTGAAAGTATTTACTAACCAAATACTCAAAAGGGACCATAATGAAGTTAATATATTTAGCAACAGGCAAGTATGCCGAGAAATTCAGGACTAAAACTGAAACTGTCAATCTTATAAGCTGCATGCCTAAGACTCCTGAGGCTATTAAATACTTAAAAAGCTTTGTTATTGTCGTATTACCAGTGCTGGCCTGTCGAGAGCAGCAATAGAGGATTGTACATTTAATATACTGCCACTGGACAAAGGAGAGACTGTAATATGTAGTACCTTACATGGTACACTGTGAACGGTACAAAAAAGCTCCATAGCAGCTCTGTCAGCCATGAGGATTCTGGTGTGTTCTGAAAAAAATAAAAATAAATAAAAAAGACCATTTATATCACCCCAGACATTAGTGTTTAACAGAACAGTTATTTGCATGTTGATTATTGGACACTTATTATACACACATACTTTCTTTATGCACACTTTCACAATGTGAATCTCCCTTTCCAGTTGACAAAGATCTTTTACAGGAAATTAGGTCATTCAGAAAATGTACGGGAATTACCATCACAACCATAAGCACATTAACATATAACCACCCCCATTTACATAAAACACTTATATACAGAATTGAGAATCATGCCTTCCTTAAGAACAATGTGAGCTGCACCAGCTGTTTTCACATGCAAACAGGTAAGCAAATCGTATCAGAGTGTGTTTAATCTCTAAAGAACCAAACAGGTTGAAAATGGTCAGTCAAACTGAAAACTGTAGAACATGAATACTATTGTACTATACAATAACATAAAAACCAATCCAAAGACTTCAATCAGATGATTAATTTTTCCAGTTTAAAGGCATTAAAATATTTAATCCAGTTAATGCAGGGGCAGAGCTAGTGTTGGCCACCCTACTCACAACTGCTGCTTCTGTCTCTTTTTCTTGACAAGAATTGCATTTATTTAAACACAGAACATCTTTACAACCATATTAAACTGGAGACTTTTCAGATGTGCATTCTACTTCGCCTCAGCGCAAGGCAGTAGTCAAACAAGCCCAGAACTGGTAGAGCCTCAGTAGAACAACAATGAACTGCGGTCAGATGAGATCTTGTGATGGTCGTATGTTATTAAAAACAATTTTTTATATCAGTTATACTGTGCTCGTAGTGCGTGCTCTTTAACTACACGCATGAATACGGCAGTGTGTGCTGTAGCCAGTCTTAAAGTGAGAATGAAACATGCAAAGTGGCAGCTCTTAAAGTAATTGCAGCTAGATGACCTAATAACCTCAGATAACCTCAGACATCAGTGGCTCAACTTCAGTTTTGCGATGCTAGGAGAATACTTTTTTTGCGCAAAGAAAACAAAAATAGCATATCATCAGCATAACTTTCTTCTCCCCTGACTTACGTCTTCAGCCATTTTAGAGAGCATCACTACATATGTGTACACCTTCCTCTAGACGTAAATAACTGTAGATTACGCACATGCGCATGCTTTCACCCTGATGTAAACAAGGCTGATTACGTCAAATGCGTTAAAACGTGCGTATGCATTGCGTTGAGATACTCTCTAAAATGGTGGAAGAATGGTATGCTGATGATATGCGATTTTTGTTTTCTTTGCGCAAAAAAAGCATTCTCCTAGCGTCACAAAACTGAAGTTGAGCCACTGATGTCACATGGAATGTTTTACCAATGTTTTTACTACGTTTCTGGCCCTGGGATCATTTAATTTGTGTTGCTGTCTATGGAGGGTCTGATGGCTCTCTGATCTCATCAAAAATATCTTAATTTGTTTTCCGAAGATGAACGAAGGTCTTCTGGGTTGGAACAACATAAGGGTGAGTAATTAATGGGTAAGAATTTTCATTTTTTGAGTGAACTAACCCTTTAAGACTTCATCTATATTTAATTTATAATTTAGTGTTTGATAACTTTATGCAATTTCGGTACATTTCCTACTTGCTGAAGTGCACAGGTAGCTAAATACGATGTAGGATGTATCTTTGAAATATGTTACACGTGAGTATAATATTAGTTTTTCACCACTATTAATATACATTTTTAAATTTTGATTTAAATTTTGTAAGGGTGGTTTCACTACTTTAAAAAAAACACCCTTAAAAGGAACACTTAAAAAAAAAAAAAAAAGGCTAATTTTTCAACTCCCCGAGTTAAACAGTTGAGTTTTACCGGTTTTGGTGGAGCACTTTTAGCATAGCTTAGCATAGATCATTGAATCTGATTAGACCGTTAGCATCTTACTTAAAAATGACCAAAGAATTTAGTTATTTTTCCTATTAAAAACTTGACTCTTCTGTAGTTACATTGTGTACTAAGACTGACAGAAAATGAAAAGTTGCAGTTTTGTAGGCCGATACAGCTAGGAACTATACTCTCATTTTCATTTTTCATCAGTCTTAGTACACAATGTAACTACAGAAGATTTGAAAAATATAAAAATTCTTCTGTAATTTTTGATCGAGAGATGCTAACTGTCTAATCAGATTTAATGATCTATGCTAAGCTGCACTAAAAGTGCTACCACTTTAAGCTGAATGGATTCAAAAAACGGTACAAATCAACTGTTTAACTCTTGGGGATTGGAAAATGATCCTATTTTTAATTTTTTTTTTTAAAGTGGAGTGTTCCTTTAAACCTTTTAAATTTTAAATGGCCGTAATGTATGTGGCATCTAAAAGACTGCAAACCCTTATGTAATACAGTAGCTGAGGGAATGGATTGTAAACATACTCCAATGTTCACCCAAAAATAAATAAACCCATTTTGCAATGCTGTAATGGGGGCAAGAGGTCACTATGAGCCGATGTGTTGCCATTTGTCAGTCCGTCTTTCTATTGCACTGTGAATCACTTATTATCAGTGCTGCTATAAATATCCTCCTGATGAGCCACACTCTCACAAAGACCCTCTTGTGTGCTTTAACAGGAACTTGAGGATGAAAAAAGATATGGAAACTCTAGACACGATTGTTCAGTCATATTTAAATGCCTGGGCGGATGGTTTTACAGCAAAGCGATTTACAGAAAAGACAAGAGCAGCAATGACATAAAAACTACAGGTCGGATTACATACACATTCAGAACAATCAGTTTTTTTGTTGTAATGTTTGAGAATTTAAAAGGGTTACAAGAAAAATACCTGGCAACCGCAAGGGCCACATCTATAATGACCAATCCTTTTACAACAGTAGATTACAAAAGAGGTTTTGAACGTAATTACCACAGCTATGAAAGGCCTCTTCACAAGCAATGCCACAGGCTGGATGGTGTCAGAAACAGCAAAAGGCCAAGAGCTGAGGAGAGAGGAGATGTTTTTTATTGGCTTTCATTCTTAAAGAGAAAGGAAATGTTGTCATCTAAAAGCTAATGATAAAATGGGTGTCAGCTGATTTACAGGCAGTAAAGGCTAAACCTGAGGATCAGATAAAGCCTGATCACATCTTCGACCCTTCAAGGAAGCTTAGAGAGGACCTGGCAACCCTCCCAGAACAGATCCACATTTAATCCCCGGAGTCTCAGCGTTGAAACGGCCTTTACTTACCAAACATTATTTATATCAGGCACCTGACTGTCTATGGCTGCATTTACACTTGGCATCAACGTGCGCTCCCCGCGATCTAAACAAGCAGATCGGATCTTCAGGCAATCAGGACACGCCGCATTTACACATGGCAACATCAGCTGACTTCTCTATCTGGAAAACCGTTCAGATCTGTTGTTCCTGCACAACAATGAAATAATTTTGCAGAGGATGGCCCCAGTGCAAAGTCAAACCGAATTTTCAGACATGAGACACTCAAAGTAAAATAACTGTATATCGGTCTATCTCTTCTGACAGTTCACGAGAGAGAGGGTGGGGTTTTGCGTGATGCTACCCTGCGAATGCAGACATGATGTCTGGACCCAATCACAATGCGTCCTCGACTACCTCGAGCAGGACATGCTGATCAGATATCATTCCGGTCAAAAGTGCGTTTACACTTGTCTTTTCAATCTCTTTGTGGACAACATCTGGGTACATGTTGCATGTTCATGCCAAGTGTAAACACAGCCTATGCACAGTATGGTCACATTTAAAACCAGATGAGATATGACTAACAGTATTCAGGGTATTTCTAAACTATAAACGAATGACTTGTTTGATATCTTTTAGTAATATATATATATTATACTATATATATATTATATATATAATATATATATATATATATATATATACACACACACATATATATTTTAGCGTCAAGTTACTAAGATATAAACATTAATATGATTCTTAAAAGCTGTCAAAGTACAAAACAGTCAAAAGTACAAAAAGTTGTTTTCATGGCAGCTGTGTGATGTTTGAGTACCTGAACTTGAGGAGGGCATTTCGGCCGTTGGTGGTGTCCTCCTCTGGAAAAAGCAGGAGGGGTAAAGCGGCAGGAGATGAGCAATACCTGCGGAGGGTCTCCGTCAGCTCCGCCCTGCTCTGTACACCCTGACCCAGCTCCATAAAACCCCTCGCCCAGCACAGGAACCCCACAGGGCCCTCCAGAAGTGGCTAAACGCAAAGAAACAGGACATGACAGGAAAACATGGTTACATGTAGCTGATTAGCTAAAGCATGATGTTAATGATGTCCACAGTAATGAAAATAAATGTGTAAAATAAATACAAAGGGCTAGTCGTATTCTTTTATTATTTAAGGTGAATAATGTAGGGAACATTGTGTGAAGGTAAACATACATTTTAAAATACATCTGAGCAATGCATACACTACCATCTAAAGGTTTGTGGTCAGGAAATGATGCTGATAGGGCTGTACAAACTAGGGCTGTCAAAATGACTGAAAAACTATATTTAAATGTTCTACTTAAATATTATTACAATTCAATTTACATTCAAATTTTAAAGGTCTAATTTCTGACAAAAAAAAAGCTTCTGGCTTCTCTTCTGAGGCCACAAAAGGGATCATCAAGCAAAATATTATGCATAATAAAATAACACGATTATCTTTGGAAAAAGTGCAAATGTTTAAAATAATGTTTAATTATTATATAATAATAATATATGTTGCTTGAACAATTAAAAAGAAAAAAACAGCACTGTGCATGTACAAATAGTTTAATAAAGGACTGAAAACCAATTACAAAGTGTAGGCTACTTTCTTCACTTAAACATTAATTTCACCTGGCTTTCTAAACATGCATCACACTTGTGCAAGACGCATGTATATTTGATGAATATTCAAAACTCAACATTTTGTTTTGACAGACCAGGTGCAAACTACTGACATACTATGCAAATTCATCTGCGATTATGAAACTGATATTTTTGTGTGATTACTAGTCATATGACCTTAATTATCAATGCTGAAAACAGTTGTGCTCCATAATATTTTTGTGAAATCTGTGATAGTTTTTCAGGATTCATTAATGAATAGAAAGTACATATATATATATATATATATATAT
>JAUMHE010000063.1:6618005-6630032 GCA_032359235.1 Enteromius mattozi | reverse complement strand
ATATATATATATATATATATATATTAATATAAACTGCATTTATTTGAAATGGGAATCTTTTGTAACATCATACATTTTGTCAGTTTTGATGAACTGCAGCGTAAACATGAAAAAATTAAAATATTTCTGAACCCAAACTTGAATGCTAGTAATAAATTAATATTACCTATGCTAAGCATATAATGTAAACTTTAATAGTTGTATAAATATTGTGTAAATTACATATCATGTGTATTATATGTTTAAGTTACAAAAAAATATATATAACCAAGATACATATTTAAAATACGTAAGACATACATTTATTTTCTTCCTAAACCCTAAGTGAACTCATGCAGACAGGAATTCAAGCATGACTTCACTTTTAAAAATGAATTAAAGTTATTCCTGCTGCCCTGCAACCAAACAAATTGAATCATTTGAAGTAAGCAAACAGAAAGAACTAAACCTCATTCACTGGCCTCTGGCCCAACATTAAGTCAGCTCAGCTGCCAAAGGAGAAATAGACCTCATTGTGTGAGTAAACCAATGAAAGAACCAAAAGACACAGAGGTCAAGAGCAGGAGGAGAAAAAGATTACATCATGCTGGGAAAACACTGAGACGCACAAATACACTCACCGTGTTACAGGAGGTAAGAAGGTTGATAATATTGTGGTCAAAATGTGTAACGTGATTGCAGATGTAAAGTCGGGCGGTTTTGTCCCGTAAGCGTGGACTGTTCTGCCGGACATGCAGACCCAACACTGAACACATTATTCTCACTATGAACCTATAACAACAAAGACAAATGTGTAACAAGCAATACTGGAAACACATCCGACCAAAAGTAACAAAACTTAAAATACATGTATTAGGGAAAGTTTGTATTTTAGGTGACAAGTTATTCACAATTTTAACACCTTTTAGCTTGTTTGAAGCTTAATTTAATATCCTGCCTAATAAATAAATAAAAAACTGCATGTGTAATAATAATACTGTGTGATAATTATATATGAATGCTGTTCAAAAAAATTCATAAATAAACACCATTGAGAATGTCACACTGTTACTGTTAACTAAATCTATTAAAAATCAGAAGAAAAAAAATCCCTCTGTACTTAAAAAGTACAAAAAACCACTCAAAACTACTAAAATAAAATCTAGTCTTTTGCTGTTCTGAATTTTACTATCTATTAATGCTCCAGTGTGGCATCTTACCTTCTGACAATACTGTCAGGTAAAGCACAACTCACTAGAAACACATGGACACCAATAAATATTCGCAGTAGCATCAAACACACGCCAACAGGGGAGTACAGAAACAACAACAGCAGGTTGAAGCGATCATTTGGTAACCTGTGGAAAGAGATGACAGAAATAGCAACCAGCTTCTATTTATGACAAGAGCCGTTTGCCAGAAACTAACATCCATCTCTCCATGTCAGAGATTTGAGCAGTGCACGCATTGCAAATAATGTTTACTAGTAACCAGTGCTTCATTTCTGCTCTCATGTTCGAGTTACTCAAAGTGATCAGCCAGACAATTCTAAGAAACATGTGTTATGGGGAAACCTCTTGATTTCTGTGAGAAAATCAGCTAATATACGAATATGAATTATTATTTTTAATTAAACAGATTTATGCAACAGGCCTTACTGTTGACATTACCAACCACACATATTAAGACTATCTGTGTTATTATGCAACACATATAAATGAAATATAAACACAGCCAGGTTTTTTTGCCCGGAAATACTCCCATAAACCATACAGCACTATTCGAAACTACTCAAATAACCTTTACGGCAAATATGGTGTATTAAATTACATAAGTGCCAAAAGAATCCAAAAACATTAATTTACCATCCATTCATATCTGAATGTATCTGAAGAGCTTTCAGCAGTCTCTAACAGACTTTATACGCTGTGTTTTTGTGAGTTTGATGGTTGAACATGCTACGGCTAATTATATTAGCTCTGCAACTGTTATCATTTCAAGCTTGGAATGTGAGTAAGTTACCGCTTGAAGTCGAACATCTGCTCAATCCCCCGCGTTTCCATTATTTAAACTCTTTCTGGGATATTTTCAAAGGCTGCTGCATACTATTCTTCAGACTTTAACGGCAGGTGAAAGGGGGAAAGACGCTAGCTCGTTATTAGCCTGTGCTGTTATTCGCCATGTTGAGACGCCGCTGATGTTTCTAGATGGGGACCAAAGAACTTCACGAGAGATTAGACACTCTAGAGCTAGTTCCGTGTTAGGTCACGTGCTTCGCAGTAGAGCATCTGATTGGTCCCTAGATGTCAAGGCTCGATTTCCTGGATTTTACAAAATAATTATATTAGCCAATATTTAATAATGCACACTGTCAAATAATTAAAATATATAGAGGTACACTTATCTACAAATACAGTTTAAAACAGCTACTGTTTGATTCAGAACAAAGTGTTTTCATTAAAACAAGGATACAGATGTTTAATGTAAATACTATAAATATGTATTTATATTCGTTATTTTGATAATAAGTGTTTTAATTACTGTTATGTATTAACCAGTTCAGTTACAAGCACTAGACTAGAAGCCCAGGGTCCTCATTGAGCATTTGATAACTGCTACTAAATCGTGAAGAGAGGAACAGCTGGTAAGTATAGCTTCTATGTTCCTCTTGAGTTTTCAAAGGACAGCTCACCTTTTATCTTCATCTCACTCACTGGCTTTTCTATGCGAATTTTTTAGTTAAAGGGTGACATCTTGCGTTATGGAATATGAACTACGATGCAGTATGACAATCTTTAATTATCATTAAAAATCATTTAATCATCTTTAAAAATCATTCAAACTAACACTAAAAATACTTGAAAAATAGGCTACGTATTGTTATAAGATGAACTTAGTAGGCATACTTAAGTTTTAATTAATTTATTTATTTTAATAGATTAGGACTCTATTAGATCCACGGGATAATAAATAAATAAATAAAAAAGGTTCGACTTATTAGTTCACAATTCTGGGTTTATTGCACAAATGTCACTTTTTAATTTAATTTAATAAGTTCTGTCAGAAAGGTAAAAAATACGAGATATTGATTTTTAATTCTGCTGAAAACGAAAGGGAAAAAAAACTATTCCTGTGGGGGGAAAACACCTTTGCATTGTGTACAATTTTCAATGGGCTATTATTTTTTGTAAGAAATTAATTTTGTGCAAGAAACACTTGCGGGTTTCAAACAATAGAGGGCAGCACAATCCTTTTTATTTGCCAATATTAGCCTATCTTTCCAACCCTCAAACTCTCAAAACTGAACTTCGACTGTCACGTCCAGTCAGTGACTCTTAAAAAAAGTCAGTCCAGTTATTTAATAAATTAAAACCATTAAATCAATTAATAAACCAACAAAATGCTTTATTTTTCCTATTTCTTCTCCTTCTAGATAATAAGTCAGAGCAGGGTCCATTAACTGTAGCAAACCACATCTCTCTCATGAACAGTTTGACAGTATATTGACAAAACAAATAATGCAGTTTGTCATATATTGATCCAAGTATCCTGCAAAGGTAATATACCACACAATCCTAAAAACTGAAACGTCTGATCTATACGGCTGCCATCTATAATAAAACTCACTATACGGATGAATGTAGTCCACAAACACAGACACACACAAACAGAGTCAGATAACAGTGGTGCCCCTTGAATGCAGTGCATTCGCCCCCAGTTGCAGTTCCCAAATACGTCTCTTCAGTAAGAGATTGAATCTGCCCCATTCATTAGCCTAAGTGGATGAGCTTCCCTAATAGATGCTCCCCTTCCCCTCAATAATTGCTGTTGATTGGCGTAAATTAGACCCTAGTTGCCAGACGAGTGATTCTCGACGACGATAATCTGATTCCCAACTGAAACTAATAGGATTTTAACTCCGGTTTGGCCTAATGTCCGTCTGTAAGGCCTGGCCCGGCTCTGTTAGGCCAGACCTGCCCTTCAGCCCCGCGGCCTCATGCACAACTCACGCTTACTGCAGGGCTGCAGATGAGAGACGACCAATAAACGTATTTGCAGCCTCAGGTGAACATGCACGCACACACGCTGTCGGACCAGACCTATTAACAGATGGTGTGGTTAACAGTGTGTTAAGAGGACTTGACTTTAAGGCCTAAAACCGCACAGGAAAAAAGCTAACGGTTGAAGATGTTCATCATAAGGCAAAAGAAAGGATGCTTCTGTTTGGCTAGAAACTAGTTTTTAGAAAGTTTGAAAAAATTGAAAATGTATAGTTGGAAAAGTTCGAAAAATATTATGACCCTGGCTGCATTTCAGAGGTTTTCCAACTGGGATCTGTGGAAAAGTTCACACACACACACACACACACATGAATATATATATATATAGAGAGAGAAAAAATATATTATGTTTATATATTAAATTATTTATTATAATATAAAATATATTTATAATATAAAATATAATAATATAAATATACAAATGTATATTCATGTAAAGTTTTTCAAAATATATCACCTACTGAATGTGTGTGTATTTATATATAGATAATAAATAGACACAATACACACATATTAGATGCAATTAATGATATATATATATATAATATTACATTATGTAAATAAAAACAAATTAATAAGCTTTAATGTCAAAGCCTCATTCTAGTGCTTGGTTAATAAATGTACAAATCTTTTTTTTTTTTTTTTTTTAAGTAAATGGAAAAATAAATATATCAATCAATAAATCCTTTACAATATATATCTAACAGGACAGCACTATGTTGAGTAGAAAAGAAAGTGCATATAATATTGTAACCCAACAGCAACAACAGCAACAAAAAATATATATATATTTCCAAACTTATAATATGCATTTTTTACACAATGTAATATATGGATCATATCTTGTGGTCCATGGCATAAACCCTTTATACTTGTAAATGTACACACAGGTTTTGTTGTAGCAAGTAAAAGTAAATGAATTGTTACTAAAAGCATAATAAGTATACGTTTGTAGATGTTGCTGTGTTGTTGTTGTTGTACTGAATGTGTTGCTATGAGGTTGCTAGGCAGGTGGTTACTTCCAGGCCCAAATCTCTATGATTTTCACATCTGTATATATTTCACATCTGTCCTTTGTTTTTGTTTTTTTAAGATGAGAAAAGTCACTTCAAAAACTTCACTCTTTTGAAAAAGCTATAATTTAAGGTATCATTCGTGTCTGTGATACACAAATATATGTTAAAACGTACAACACAGGCTTTGTTCAAATATTCCCTTTAGACTAGTACACTTTAGAAACCTCCATGTTGGTCATGTTTCACCATCATGATGTCCCAATCAGTATATTAACACATTTTGCTTGAACCTCTCACAAATCGAAGCTTTTTGAGACACATGTCCCTAATGAAGATCACCCTTATTTGATATTATTTGTCATCAGGCTGATAAGAGCGAGCAGCACGCCTCGAGTCTAATGAAACTCCACTCCATTAGCACTGAATCGGACAGATTGGCCTCCCAGAGAAATGAATTGAGTTTTTTGTATTTGTGAGATCATTCTCCCTGCATTAACTGATCTTTATCCCATCTCTTCATCACAGCCAAATCAGGTTAGGCGGCCATGATTAGCTGGGGTGGCCTCCCTTTTTAAGCAGTAATTGGGTTTAGCGGCTTAGCTGATAGCGCCATTAGGACCAATAACGGCCTTGCTTGGCTCGGGGAGTGAAACAGATTCTCCTGGAACAGATGGCAGATGCTGGTAAAGGGGTTTGATTTAGAGGGGGCGAAAGCAAAGTTTGTGTAACAGTAGAAGTTCTGGTGCTGGGCTGTGTCAGTACGTCCTCTGTGTACACCGGGTGTCTGTTTCAGTGCATATATATATATATATATATATATATATATATATATACAATTGTGTGTATATAATATAGTGCTGAGCAACGATTAATCGTGTCTAAAATAAAATTTTATATTTACAAAAGAAATATATATGTGTGTGTGTACTGTTTATATTTATTATGTATATATAAACACACACACATGTATATATTTAGGAGAAATATGTTATATTTATATATTAAACATATGTTTATACAAATTATATGAATACAAATATATCCATGTAAATATTTTCTAAATTAAATATATACATAATATGCAGTACACACATATATAAACAAAAACAATCATTGCCCAGAACTTCTGTGTGTGTGTGTGTGTGTATATATTTATATATATATATTAGTTCTGTCAAATGATTAATTGCATCCAAAATAAAAGTTTTTGTTTACACACATACAATATTTAAAAAAAAATTACGTTTATAAATATATATATTCATATTCTTATATTTTATCTTATATATTAATATATTTATTATATAATTATTTATTGTATGTACATAATAAAAATACACAGTACACATGCAATAAAACCTTTTATTATGGATGCAATTAATCACAATTAAACATTTGAGAATTCTAATTTAAATTTTTATATGTAGCTATTATGTTTATTTACTTATTTATATATACTTTTCTCAATAGTTTTTTGCATCTGTCTAGTAACAATTGACAACAATGTTATTTCGATTTGTCTAAAACCCCGTGACGGGTAGGTTTAGGGGCGGGGTTAGGTTTAGGTCATTCGTACAAATTCATACGAATTGATAACTCGTAAAATACATACGATTGAGAAGAAATCATATGAATTCATACGAGTGAGGTCGTACGAATTAGCCACCTCATAAAATATGTACGAATTGCCGTGAGATCAGGTTGGTTTTACAGGTTTGTAAAAAAGGCCAATGAAAATATTATGTTCACAATTGATATTTACTTTGATTTCTATGTATTTTCTTCACACATAATACTCACAATTTCATCTTAAAATCTTGTACAACTGGTAAATGACTTCAGTAGACCTAATTTTGTTTAAAAAAAATAGTTTTCAGTCAACTTTAAAGCTTACATTAGACATCCGTGTTTTTCGAGGCTTTGGTATGAGGCTGTTTTAAGCAAATGTATGGTGGCCACATTAGGTCTTTTTAGTAAAAGAAGTCTAAACATGCTTTCCTCAATGCATGACAAAAGTCATGAAATGCATTAATAAACATCTCAGATGTGTTCTTTTTATTGTCATAGAGGAGTGGGAAAACAATAATTACGTGAAGAAAATGTTGATAGCCTAAGTGTACAAATCCAGAGTTTTCTGTGAAATAAATCCAAACAATGTCGATGAATATCTACATTAGTACACTGAGAGTTAGCCTGTTTACAAAATGTGTACACTCACACACACACACACGTCAGTTGCGTTTGATGTCATAAATGGCTGTAAACTGTATAATATTGGGTCGTACAGTCATTCATTCATGCTGCGTCCAGTTGGGATGCAGCAAAGAGCTTCTCATTAATGCAAGTACATCATGCATACAGTGCCGCCTTTTCCCGCTCAAATCCGTCTCTGGAGAAAGACTTATGAGAGAGCACTTCAGATGAACGAGTGCACACAAAACCACTTCAATTATTCAAGTCCAGCTTGGCACAGGGTGTGACTTTTGGGAAACACAGCACACTCTGCCCAGATCTGTGTACCTGTTGAGCATTAAAACTATTAAAATGATGGAATTATGCTGCTTAAATGGTCCGTCTCAGCAATTCATGCGGACTGGAAGATTGCAAAGAGACTGAATCAACCACCCTGACCAATATTACTTGCTTTGATTGACCATTTCGATGTCCTAGCGTGCCAAGTCCTCAAGTCGTGGCTAACGCTGTGAGGCTAATGTCTGTCGAAGGAAAATAAAGGCACTTTAAAACAATTTAAAAAGAAATCAAGGGGTGCACTTTGCTGGAAAAGCATCCTGTGGTGAGTCTACGGCAGTTGGATCGTGTTAATAACACTGAAGTTAAGTACCTGCCTGGTGAGATAAAAGACTTGACAGGTTATAAGGTGTTTCATAATATGGGAAATAATGGATAATGAAAGTGCCATAAATGTGGATTGGTGTATTTTGCAAAGATGGGCTGGAGAAAATGATTGCGCTGATGTATTTGACTTGTTTTGTTTAATATTCTTGTTTCCTCTGCTAACAGGCTGCACGATGCAAGTGAATTAAGATACAATTCAAAAATGTCAGCGGAAATATTTTCCAAAATCCATTACGCTAAACTCAATACCTTCAACACAGCATGCGTACTCAGCCCCACAAAACATCGTACTGTGATCTCACAGCAGGTGATGTGCTGAATGGGATTTATATTGCTTTCTCAAGGAAATGCATCTTTATATGGGAGAACAAAACAAAAGAGTTATGAATATGTGCTTTGCAAGAGCACCATGACTAAAACAACTACCTTACAGTACAACAGAAGCACGGTAGGCCTATGTGAATATACACTGTAAAAAATATATTTTAGTGTAGTAGATCAAGTCAAGTTATATTTATTACACGGCTTCATGGAATACTCGATTCTGATTGGTCAGTCGCCACATTCCAAGGTTTGTTATGCTGTGTTCCAGGCAGGTTTTTGAGCCTGCAAGTCACGATTTCAAACCACGACTCACGACTTTGTAGCGTTCCAGGCAAATCACACAAAACTGCCTAAGTGCAAGGAATTGTGGTAGCTAGATGTGAACAAACCAGCTTGGTGGGCCATGGGGCTTATGCTCATTTACAATCATTTCTTTCGCCAGAGTTGCTTTCCTTGCTTATTTGAGGGAAAAGGAGGAGGAAAAACTTAAAAAGCTTAAAAATGCTTGACCACGAGTTAAAATGGAGGACTTCAATATTAATTTCAACATGTACGGAAAAAACAAAAGCAGTGGATTTCAGCAGTGGATAGAAGATGTTTCGACGGACTCCCGGGTTAAAACAACTATTTATTATTACATTATTTATTTATTTATTGTTCTATTATTTATTTTTGTGGCAATAAGCCATGTAATAAGCAGGATAATGTACAGCCAGCAGGTTGTTATCACAGAATAAAGCAGTTCAGTCTTATACAACATAAGCCTGTCGGGGTTTATTCAGCCATAACAACCTACTGGCTGTACATTATCTATCTATCTATCTATAATAATTAAGAAATACACAATTATTTAATATGCAATATTAAGCTTGATAAGTTCCTCTATCTGCTGTGTTTTGTAGTTTGTAGAGGAACTTATCAAACTACAGCATTTAACTTTGTAAATTGGTGAAATAAAGATCTGATTGATAATCGTTTAAAGGATAAGGGCTCACACTGCACTGATTCATGGCTTCAGTGTTATCACAAACCAATATATCTAATCCCTGAGGTGAGCCGAACCTCTCCCCTGCTTCACCTCCTGTAATTCCATTGCTGGCCCTGTTTAATACACTATACAGCCATTTGGATTTACAAGCATTTGCTCCACATGTGACCTCCGCTTGGTGACATCATTGTTATAAAGGAATTGAATTTGGGAAGGCTCCACGAAGACTTGAGACAGCATGCGTGTGAGACACATGAGAGAGACAGACAGACAGGATAAGGCAATTGATCTTTATGAAACTGACATGCCTGTCCACTTGAAAATAAATCACAGGAGCAAAGTACCCATTACACTGCAAAACAGACAACAGAAATTGACATGAATAAGAATGATTTACATATCAAGTTTTGTTTTCTTTTCATGGCTCTCTAATTGCGATTAAAGGTTTTCTAAAGAATATTTGATTGGTAAGATTTCCATTTCTGATAATCTGACAATTCTGCATTGTTGATAAATTCTGTTTTTTATGTTATGACTTTAATGTATTGCATTATGATTAGTTACATTTACATTGCTGGTATATCCTCAAAAGGTTTCTTTAGTCACTAATATGCGCAAAAAAAAAGGATCATATTACTGTCCAAAATACAGAACGCCATAAGAAACTGTTTTGCAATATATATGTACATTCCCACATATTTTTTATCCATTATATTTTTATGAAAGCACAATAAATTGAGGTAAAGTATTCATATTTTTATTTTTTTAAGCTTATTATTATTCTTTTTAAAATACAATAATACAGAGAAATGCTGTATTACATTAATGAAGAAAATATAAATCAATATAATGGAAATTGCACATGCGCACACACACACACAATGAAAAATAATGTCCCCTCTTAATGTCTTAAATATTTGTAATTGGTATGTAACATTTATGACAAATACATGCATATATATTATATAAATATATAAAAATATTAGTAAAGAAATTAAGTTAATTCTTTTTTTTTTCAGATTTTTTGCTTACACTTTGGACTTTGACAACATATTCAACTTCGACAACGTCAACAGACAGCATGCTCCGCTAACTCACATGGGGGAAAATTTAACATAATTTGTTGCTGTCGTCTCAACAAGAATTAGACAATTACAGACAGCTGGTTTGCCTTCAAGCAAAAACTTGTGACGTTACAGTCTCAGGTTGAGTATTACTTTCTAACAAAGCATTTACAGAAATACTGTAGATACAGTTTTTGAAGGCTGTCTAATTAAACTGACAGCATGTATTTTTTTCAGTTTAAGTCTTTGAAGGTTAATCAAACTATTAAAATGTCATCCCACACTGACCAGGAGCTGTCAAGATCCCAAAGACAAACAAAACAATAACCACCATCATAAAAATGGTCTGTATGTCCTGTGCTCGACATTCAGAAGACTTGAGTTGTGTGAGTCATATGACCCGGCGTTTATGGTGCTTTTCGGACAGTTACAGGAAAAGCACATAGTAACCTTGGGAAAGATTCTCAGAGAAAGTTAATTGGAGTGGGGTCTGATCTTATCATGGACGTTCAATCTGTGTTAGTTAACAGTAAAACGCAAGGCACACTCCAGAGCTCGCTGCAGCCTCTCCGGTGTTGAATAGAAATAGCCTGAAGCAATTAGCCCACTAAGACCCACTCATTAGGAGGTAAGAAGTGAATGAGATCTGCTCGCCACAGCTAATCAATATTAATGATGGATTATTTACAATTAACAATGGGCCCTTAATGGCCACCTAATTGTTTGTTTTGGCTTAACGTGGTGAGGTGAGAGCAGCAGATAAACTAAGGACATTAGTGAGAGAGAGAGGAGCTAAATGTTCTTCTCACTTTCTTTCACAGCACAGATAAGCTCGTTTGTAATGGAGGAGCGTTTTGTTTTTCATGTAGGCCTGCAACAACTCATCTGCTCAATGTTTGTTTTAGGTCCCTCTTAATCAAAATGAGAGTTTTGTGGCTTTTAATGTCTTCACATTTACACTTCTGCAAGTGTATATATATATATATAAATGTGTGTGTACTGTGTATATTTATTATTTAGCACATAATATATGTAATGTTTATAAATGTAAATGTTTTCTAAAGATATGCTACATGTATATATATATATATATATATATGGTATATCTTACTAGCTATTTCTATCATATACGAAAAAGAGTTAAGAGAACTATAGTTATTTCATGATGTCACTACAGAAAAATAAGCACAAAGTCTACACTAAATCTACATAATAAGAAATGTGTCTAAATAACTACTTCAGCATTTCTGAAATCAACAACTGCAACTAAACAACTAAAATTTCAAATCTTATCTCTTTGTACTTCATCAACAAAGTTCCACTCATTCACTTGTAATCAAATCTGTAAAACACACCTTAATAACCATGATCAGTCACATGATACTTACAGCTCTTGTGATTGGCTAAAAACTAGTTTCTAAGTGAATGGGAACACTTTGATTCTGCCTGAGATCTACTATAAGCTCTGAGTTGCACAACTATATTCACCTATTTTAAATCATTATTGTTTTAAAAATGTCTATAGATTGATGTTTTATCATCACTTAACTCACATATTACGTGGGAAAACAGCCATGGGGAGGGTGGAGTATGCAAAAAATCATTTACTACCTGAGACCAAGTCTGTGAGGGGTGATTAATGACCATTTCTATGTCCAGTTTGGTTTAAACCCCATGATTTCGAACTCAGCTTTCACCCCCACCCTGACTCTGACTCAGGATTGAGTGTTTTGATTGGT
>JAUMHE010000063.1:6606506-6617905 GCA_032359235.1 Enteromius mattozi | reverse complement strand
CTTTTTTACACTTTTGTTGGGCAAATGGGGGGAGGCACCCTGCAGTTTAAGAGGGGGTCGCCAAAGTTAGAGCTGTTTTCTTTCCCACCTTCTTGCTCATTCAGCCTGTTGCACTTTTGTGACACTGCAGCACAGTTCAGTTTATAAGGACACTTATAGAGAAAAAAAGGCTTTGCTGATGATCACAGGAATTCTGGAAACTTTGTATTTGGCAATTTTCAGGCCTACTGACTGCCCTTCAAGACTGCTTTTGTTGGCCTGCTACATCGACACAAAAGCTACTTCTGCCATCAGAAACAAGGACTTTTTCCATCTGTTTTTGGTGACTTCAACCAGTTTAACCTGACAGACAATGGCTTATTTACTAGTTTTACTGGTGCTGATGCTAGTTTCAGTATCTGAGTCCTTTCATCTGGAGCACCTCGGACGATTTGACTGGCAGAAGAGCATTCAACCAGGCGAGGGATGCCCTAGAAAGTGCCACCCTGAGCGATGTCCAGACGTCAGGCAGCTGCAGGGATGTCCGGCCGGGCTGGTTCGTGACCAGTGCGGGTGTTGCTGGGAATGTGGAAACGATGAGGGGCAACTGTGTGATCCGGAGCCTCGATCTGGGTATACTTTTTATGGGCGCTGTGCTGAAGGACTGCGCTGCAGAGCCCCCCGCAGAAACCCCTCAGGTGAACCCAGAGCCATCTGTGTGTGCAGTAAGCAAGAAGCACTATGCGCTTCTGATGGAAAGACATATAAAAATATGTGCCAGCTTCGGGCGGCCCAGCACAAGCAAGGCAAAGGTCAGATGCTGACAATGGTGCACCATGGACCCTGCAAGTCAAGTGAGTATCTCTAAATGTTCACATACATACATATACATAGATAAATTGTAATTCTTGTTATCCTCAATTGCGATTTTCATTACTGCAACTTTTTAAAAAGTGCATCTGAATTTATTAAAGATAGTATAAAAATTAGCATGGATTAAAGGATTAAATTACATTTTACAGTTTCTATATATTTTAAATTATTTAAATATTAAATGGATGGGGGTGTTAAAATAAAGTTGCAATTACAATCATCCTAAAATAAGCGTATTTTTTTTTCAGTAAAATATGATTATTTCTAAAATCATTAAAAATATGATTATTTTTCTTTTGCTCTTGGCGATGGCTGGGATGTCCTGACAGAGATTTAGCTTGAATGCCTTCAGCTATTTAAAATGTTTTTGATTGTATTAGATTTGTTTTTTTACTGGCATTTGATATTTAATTTTAGTACTAGTACATGTTTGCTCAGCGACCTCGGATAAAGTAACGGCTACATCAGTTTGGTATGAATGCATCTGCTAATGTAAATGTAAATGTATATATAGATGTAAATGTCGTCTCTGGAGGATCTATTGTCATGGATAGAGTCTGAGTGCATAGTATACATATACATAATCACATGCACATTTAAAAGTTTTGTCATGGAAAAGGCCAAATGAAAACCCATTTGTTCAGCTGTGGGAATAATTCAGCCATTAAGTTTGTATTTACCTTACCGTCATGTTTAAGATTAGCAGCTCGTAAGTGTCCAATCTCACACCTTAAAATAATTAACCAAGCTAATCAAAACACAGCACAAATGGCTACAGTAACTACAGAAGCTTGTGTGAAAAAGCTACCTGATTTGCTTCTGGATGCTTTTTTTTAATCTTAAAATATGTTTTGATTTTATAATCAGTTACTCTAAGCTCAATGTTTTCTATCCTCTGCAAACTTTACAGAACCGGTTATCACTTATGCTCCCCGTGACATCGTCTCACCCAAAGGAAGTGATGTCATCTTTTCCTGTGAGGTGTCATCATATCCACTGGCCTCCATCCAGTGGAGTAAAGAAGGAGACGTTATTTCTTTTCCTGCTGATGATTCAAGCACAGCTGTACAGGTATGTGCACATAAAATAATTTGTACCTGCTGGACAACAAAATTAAAAAATTTAACCAACCTTTAGAACATTTTAACAAATACACAGGAAAGCACCATTCAAAGTGACTGATAGTGACTATCATAATCTTTAGCATTTTTCATTGCATTGTCCATATAATTAAAGTTTGAACACATAAACACAGTTAAACTTAAAAAATAAATGTTTCAAAGGTTTTTTTTGTAGGATACAGTAAAAACACAATTTTTAACAATTCATAAAACCTATATTTCTAAGAGTGCAAACAGTTAAATGACCTCTCAGACAGAAGGTTTACAGTCACATTCTCTGAAACAGTTCTGGTTTTGTTAAATGTGTAATGGTGTGTGTTTATGTAATTACAGGCCCGTGGGGGTCCGCGTCGGTTTGAATTGACCGGCTGGCTCCAGATTCAAGGAGTTGGGCCGAACGATGCAGGTGTGTACACATGCACCGCCAGGAACGCCTTCGGAGAGGTGTCTGCCTCCGCCAGATTACAGGTTACACATGGAGGTATGCTTGAGAACACACTCATTCATAGACACAGACACGGCCATCAGAAAACAAGGTCAGAGGTGAACAAGCTGAAAAAACATGATTGTTGGGGCTACTTAAACACACACACACACAACATTGTTTCCATGTTTAACACTTATGAAAATGGTATTGTTCAGAAGTTACTTGTTAATAGCTCAGGAGACATACATTTAAGTGTCAACTTTTTCTCAGGTGTTTCTCCTAAAATACCTAAAGAAAAATGTAACAAATGAAAACAAATGAGCCCATTGTTGATGGTACAGAATAGCTCAGATAGTTTGATTTTGGAAAGAATGTGATGAGAAAAATAGTTTGTATTGAGATCTTTGACTTTACAGATTTTGGTATTTTAGCAAATATGAGTGCACGTTCACATCACTAAAATCTCTTGTGAAACTTTAGAAATTAGATTTGTGTGATCTTTTTCTCAGAAGAAAAATCTGAAAAAGTCTCTATTTATATAAAATGTCTATATATATATATATATATATATATATATAGTGCGGTCAAACTATTAATTGCATACAAAATAAAAGTTTGTGTTTACATAATATATGTGTGTGTAGTAATGCATGCATATATTTAAGGAAAATATTTTACATATATTAAATATATTTGTATATTAAACAGTTTATATAAATTGAAATATATACATGTAAATACTTTCAAGATTTATGTTGTATGTGTGTGTCTTTATTTATACATAATAAATATACACAGTACACACACGTATGTTAACAAAAACTTATTTTGGATGCAATTAATCATTTGACAGCACTAATACATAATAAAGAGTGTGTATATTGGTTGGCTAGTATTTATCTTTTGCGGTCATGTGAGTTGATTTCCTCATCTACTTGCAGTGCAAAATATTATTAAGAGACTATTTAACTTAATACAAAGAACAAATGTTTAACTTGAACATTTGTCTTGTTTTAACATTGAAAAATATCCATCCACACTGCAGTCTGAGAGGTCTGTTAGGTTATTCATGTTCTCTCTGCGGTCTGTGGCGTGGTCAGTAAAGACATGCGAACGCACCAACAGTGGGAGCTGATCGATTCGCATATGCCACTATCAAAGCTTATCATCTCTTCATCGCCAAAGGTGAACTTGGCCTTCCGAGAATCCGACAGAGCTGATGATAACCGTACACCAGTCGAGGGCTTTCTCCAGTAGGAACGTAAGGCTGGTGATGACAGGAGGTCGAGAGGGTCCTAGATGGGGGGAGATTTGGAAGGGAAAGGGAGAAGGGGTGGAAGGGCTTGTGTATTATGTGGCAGGTCGTTGCTGTGACTGTCTGGCTGTTATCTCTTTCTCTGGGGGGTCTGATCCTTTAGACTGGCCCTTATCTTCACCACCAGTGCCTACACCCCCCCCCCCCCATCCCTCGCTTCCCGGAACGTCCCGGCTGCTATGAACTCTGGGATAGGTGGTAGTGAAAGGTGACTCTGGACACAGGACAGACCCATTCCTATAGGTTTAGATGCTATAGAGAAAAATAGAAAGAGAAGATTTAAATATATCAAGTGTGTGTGTGTGTGTGTTTTACAGGAACTTGTGGGCAAAAATATTGATGAATAAATGCTGAGCTTTCTTAATATGTTCAAAAGTAAACGTGCTGTGCTTTGTTTAGTGCATTAATTAATAGATCCTATTTGCATGCTGGTAATGGCTGTTCACCACATTTTCACTTTTGTTAATTAAAAAAGCACTTGCTAAAATATTTAAAATAGTAGGATATTAATTACAGTACATGCTAATAAATGTTTGCGATTGGCATCTTTGGTTCCATAAAGAATCTTTAACAACAAAAGGTTCTTTATGGGAAGAAAGTTCTTTAGATTTTTAAAATGCTCCTCACACTAAGAAAAAATGGTTGATAGGTTCTTTAGGGAGCCGAAAATAGTTCCTCTGTGCTGTGAATCCCCTTTTAAAACATTTAGTTTTAAGAGTGCATTAAACAAAATAAAAATAAACAGTTTTCTCTTTTTTTGCATCATAAATAATAAGATTTTCTCTTTATATTTTCCAGGTTCTCAGCTCACCAAAGAGTTCCGGAAAAAAGAAAATGGAGCTTATAGAATATCAGGCGAAGAGGAGAATGTCGATGATGAAGATTACGAAGGCCAGCCGAGTGGATATATGTATTTGTAACAGAGATTATAAAATCATAGCATTTAAACACAGATGTTTCTTTATAATGTTTAAAATGTAAGCTCAGCATAAAATGTGTACTCTTAAAATTTTTTATTGCCCTTTTGAGAGTTAATGTTTATGTGTGGGCATTGTATATAAATTCAAATAATTTCTATTCACTCTTGAGAATTGTACTTAAAAATAGAACTTAATTAAATAGTTGATTTACGAATTGAGTGCCTTATTTGTGTCTGTGATCGAAAATATTTGCTAAGAGTCCATTTAGGGTAAATCGTTATTGCCAAAAGTTCTTATGCAGAAGTGCACATGCCAGACTTTTCTAAAAGCCAAAAAAAAAAAGGCATTTACCCTGAACCCATTCCCTGCTGTTTAATAAAACATCAGCAGTGTCTCTCCTCATGTCTTCTCAAAGACGCTGAGCAGAAAAAAAAAAAAGCACCCAGGTTAAGTTGTTTGAAAGCTCTGGTATTAAGAGGCGTTTTACACTTAAGAAGTTGGTTTCGCTGGGTTTTCTCTTCCCTCCCCTATTGATTGATGCTTAGCTATCAATGCATAATAGAAAAGCACTCAGGACAAATGTGGGGTTATGGCCTTCCAGGGAGAGAGCAGACCAGGCTGTTTCTCAGCGCCATTATTGCCCCATAAAGGATCCCTGGGGAGGGACAAGTTCCTCACATCAGCACACACCAAATACCCAATTAAAAAAGAAGACCTTTAAATTCTCTCCTCTTTCCTGGGCAGAAATCAATCAGAATTCAATCTGTTCGGCTTGGATTCCGACAGGCCAGGTAATTGCTCACCAGGGCTTGGATAGGTGACAACAGCTTTGAGGAGAGATGGCGAGCCAATCAGGTGTTCTCTTTCAGACCGTCGGTGAGAAAGCAGCGATACCTAACGAAAGCTTATATGTGCGCTTTCAGGACGGCTTGTATTTTTAGACTCTTGGTGGCAGGTGAGGATTTTCTTTTATAGGCAGCAGGTAAACGATACGACTTTGAGCTTTAAAATAAATGGATCATTTAAAGTAAGTGGCTCTCATATTCGTCTTCTTAAAAGCCCTTTGAAAATGAATTCCAATTTGGAATGATTTGTACTCCAAAAGGCATTTGTTGGGGAGCGTTGCGAGGCGATTGGGCGAGCGAGAATCAGAGAGACAGACCGGGTGAGAGAGAGCGAGAGAAAGGGAGAGATGGATCAAGATGTGATATGGAGTTAGAAGAATGCAATTAAAAGCTGAATCATTCTCACTCCAGCGTAACTCTATCCGTGGAGATGAGAGCCGAGCCTCTTTCTCATGGCTGTATTTGTGTGGATAAATCTCTCCCCTGGCCCTCGTTTTAGATTCGCGCTTAATGATTCCCTCTCCGATGGGAGAGAGTGGGCTGCTGTCAGGACGGGAGACGCGATCCGGACGCAGAAGTGCCCGAGTCCCACTGGCCGGCAACACCATGTGCAGGGGTCAGCCGGGGTCAGAGGTCATGGGCAGAGAGCTAGGATTAATGGACATCTCAATAAAACGTAGGGTCAGGTTACCAGTTGCCCAGCTTGATCTAACACACACACACACACACACACACTCCATCTCTCATTATCTCAATTATCTCTCACAAGACTCACCTCAATTGAGCAGAAGAGGATGTGGTTACAATCTTCACTAGCCTGCCCTAAAATAAAATTAAATAAGCATATTAATACAGTATTATTTGAAGATTGTGTACAATACATTTTTACAAGAAATCAGGGGAAATTAAACACATCTGAATTGATTTCATATAAAAATATAAGCTGAAAAATATAGAAATTTGAAATAAAAAGTGAAAAAATAAGCATGCAGGAAAGACATATGACTTAATGAAGCAGTTATGACAGTGAATGAAGCATTTTAATATTGTGCCGGTCGATGGAAAAGACCATGAATATCCACAGGAGAGATGAACAGAGATCATATTGACTGCAGTAAAACAGCTGATTTTGATATTTCATACAGTGCAAAGAAATTCATACCCGGAGAATCAAACTTAAAAAAAAAAAAATATATATATATATATATATTTTTTTTTTATTATTTTTATAATTTTTTTTTTATGTATATATATATATATTCTAATTTAATTATACAGATTCATATTTAGAAAGAAATAATAATTATGGTGCTTTATATTTTATTTAATAAGGGAGAAAAGAAAAAAATTGAAGAATTATTATTTTTATTATTATTTTTATTTATTATATTGTTCCTGTATTTACTATTTACCTAATTTTACAAACGAGATCTTGTCCTCATGCCTGGAGAACGACGCCCCCACAAAAATCATGCAATAATCGCTAGTTTACAGCTAATTTCCCAAGCTCTAATACTATCAAATAGCTCAAAATAGAGATGAAGTTGGAAAACTCCATGAAAAATACCTCATTAACACCATCAGGTGGCGCGTGCTGCTATCTCATGCCCTCTCCGCAGGAACTCTCGCGAGAACCCCGTTGTCTTTTAAAGGAACTCTCGCGAGAATTCCGTCCGCTGTTGGGCGGCATTTAGATGATGGATTGTGAGCGGCCTCATTAAGTCACGCAATGAGTGAAATATGTCTTTGTCTCCCCTTTGTCGCAAAGTAATAAAGGGACGCTGAATTCTTCAGCACAGCTGCACATTATTGCACAGCTCTCAGCTGGACGATTTTTTTTCTCTCTTCTAATTGATAAATGACAGGATGAAAGGTTATTGTTGTCACACTAATTGGAAATGGCGGTGAATTACTAACGGGGCCCGTGCGTTTTCAGCAGTGGCATTGGGTGGCACAGTCTGACTGGTGTTTTCACAACCAGCTGCTCTTAGACTGGCCAATATGAAATAACCACATGGCATAGAGGGAATATGAATTCCAGTGATTAAACAACACTTGGGAAAAACATAATATTTAGCCTACAACAGTGATATCACGGTAAAATAAAGTGAGTAAAAAACCTATATAAACTGGGTGCATTATTTTACTTTTTTAATGACTGATGGCCCTATTTATTGTAGACCTATATGCAAAGGTTAAACACACCTTGATCCAGCAATCAAGTTATAAGGTATTTAATGTCATTTCAAAATGAACACCCACTGTCAAAGAAAACAGTGGTGCATTTTGACTCAAAACAGTTGAGATACGGCTGTTGTGAGAACTAACCCCGACTTCCCTGTTAGTTGTGCTAGATGGTATAGTTTTTAAAAACATTACTTTATCCAAATGCAGGTGCAAACATTGCCCTAATAGAGTTTAAATCTTTATTCTTATAAATGGAATACAGTGCTGTAGAAATGGACTTCCATTTGCAGGAATGTATCATTTAACCCTTCTATTTAGCTCTCCGGAGAGCTACCCTTTCACTTAGCTTTTTCCTGTGAAAGCAGGATTTGATTACTACGGTAAGTAGTAAACATGCAGGTATTTTTCCATCTCCGCTTGTTCTGAGTTCAGGGCCTCGGAGTCTGTGGAAGCAGCTCGTCTATGGCACTTTTCACAGATCAGCTTTCACACAAACAAACCCTCACAGAGGAGACTAGAGTATATGCAGGTAAATGTACAATGCCAGCCAGGCACAGCTTCAAGAATCAACCACAGTGTTACGGATGCTCACATTTGCCTTTGCAAACACATCAGTTGAGCCCTTTTTGATGCCTATCCCATTCAAAATCTGTTGTGTCAATAACTATAAAGACTTTCAGAGGAATTGTTTGCTGTTTAATAATGTATATAGTCAAATGAATAGCATGGAACAATAAATATTTGCAGTACGGTGTTAAAAATGTAATGGTGTGTTCAGAACAAACATGTATATTGACTTGAGTAAAGATGGCGAGGGTGTTACTCATGGTTCTTGTGGCTTTAATCTTTCAGCAACGAGTTGAAGGAACATAATGCATTCTGTAGCTGTACTAATAATCTTTTTCATATTTCTCTTTAAAGTGACAGCTATACTCATGTTTAAAGTAAAAGTATATTTGCCTTTGACTTATTAAAATCACATGTTTATGCATGCATTTCCATTTGGCCCAGGCAGACAGCAGTCAGTGATTGACAGATGTATTGATCCCCAGAGAAGCTTTGTGACGGTGATGTGGCATATTTTTATTTACTGCCTGTCTTTAATCCAACCTAGCCATTGCTGACAGTACCGCCTGTCCTTTAAGACTGACACAGTGCCTATTGTGAGGAAATAGAAGAGTGCGGTGTTTGATATGTTGAGGATGCCATCAGGGAAAGCTGTCATGGGTTCGCCAGCAGGTACTGTCACCAACATAATAAATCAACTGTCTAGTCATTCATTCATCCTTTTGGCAACTCTCTCCCAGCTTCTGTCCTCTTTAAAAACCTATATTTCTTTTTTTTCCCGTTTTTAAAATAATAGCTACCCTAAATAACAAGCTTGACTGGTAATTAACATTGTTCAATAATGCTCACAGCTTGTTTAACTTAAGTTAATACGACAAAAATCAATTACTTTATTGTGAGTTAATGGCAATTTTTGAGTGAAAATTGTTTTGAAGTTAATCCTACACCAAACATTTTCAGTGTAGTTCCTTTTTAAATGTGCTTCCTGCATCAACCCAGTACCTTGTAAATTCCTGTTACTAGATTCCTCCCAGTTCCCAACTATTTTTGCGTGCTATATAGATCAAATGGTCACCGAATGGACAGTACCATCAGAGGCCAAGACGAATTAAATCCTTATTGCAATGTATTTCAGGACGGCCAAATCTGCAGTGACATCATGCTGCGAGAATAAATGGCCGCCGGAAGCTATAGCAGGTGCTGAGGTTTGTTGGTTATGGATGGTTACCTATCATTGCCTCTGGTCCTGAGCGCTCTCAGAATTGCATTAGGTCTACCTGAGGCGAGGGGCGCACTATTGTTAACGTGAACTGAACAACCCAAATCAGTAATGCAGAATCAAACCTGTTGTGAGCCATCTCATCGCAGAATTATTTAGAGAGTGATAGTCAGTTCTTCCATCCTGTTTTATCGCCTCCAATTCTCATTTCCAAACAATTATGCCAGAGTTAATTGCCAATATCCACAGCTGGGTTTCAATGGTTTTCAATGATTTAACACATCACCAATCATCATATTTCCACAGTGAAATAAGAGGGGGGTTTGCTTTATGAGAAATAAAACTGAAAGTGTTTCACTCTCACAGTAAAAGGACCTGTTGGGGACATCAGGATTTTGTAAACACGGCCATTGGCGAGGCACCAATGTGCTGTAATAGCTGGTTTGAGGATGTGTACAGAGTTAGAGAACAGTGAATATGTGTGGTACTTGGTCCCAAGGCATTATGGGTAAAGAGCTACATGATGGGGCATTAGAGCCCTTGGTGACAGTCACACAAGCACCTCAGTGTTTCTTTAGATGATGTAATCATAACACGAACGACTGCAGGAAAAAACTGAAGTGAGAGAAAGACACCGAGGTCAATTTGGTCCAGTTTGCAGGCCTTCGTGTCATCTTTATCGAGAGTGATCCGAGAGAGGCGTAGAAAAGGAAGCGAGATGCAATCTGATTATCATCGGAGCAGAGACACGAGGACGATGGGCGTTTAATGCATAAATGCTGGAAAAAGTGATATTTTATTACAGCAAAAAGGCTTTCAAAAATTACAGGAAAAGGCTGGAAAATGTGTCTGCTTTGGATGGCACTAAAACCTGGTTTAACAGGGTCATAATTCACTTAAGTCTGATGGGTCCTGTCGTTCATACTCTCAAATGTGCTGCCCTGAAATCCTGATTTGATCAGCAGAAACTGCATTTTTGAGGAAAAACCACTTTGTTGCTATTACTGTGGTATTTCAAAGACCGATAAGAGCAAAAAAATTGCTTCTTCAAATTTCATTTTTTGATGTCCCATTCAATTGATCAGTTTATACTGTGAAAAACGACCATGTTTCCTTCCAAAGGGGACGGCCTTCTGTTACATGTGCTACACAAAGCAGAGCAATTAGATGAAAGGCGCTACATTTAAGATGATTTATGCCAAGCATTATGTCCGTGGAAATCCCCATTCTCACTTTACACTCATATTTGCTTGAGAGAAAGGGAGATGTCAGACATTCCGACTGTGATAAAATAATTACAACTATATGAGGAGAACATTAATTATTGTGATGGCATCTATTTATATCAATTGTTTCGACAATGTATATGAAAAGCATATATGTTTTCAAAGGCTGCGTAACTTTGGAGGTTTTCATCAAAACTCAATGATATTAAAAAAAGCTAAACTGCCACAAGGAAAAAAGTCAATTTTACTAACTGCATTTCAATCTAAGTCCGGCGTAGGATACTCCAATGGGTGAAAAAATGGGGTAAACAAAGAATGCATTGCATTGAAAGAGGAGCTGATACATATAATGCAATGTCTTACACATTTTAAGCATTGGCCAAACATGTACTGCCATGTTGTCATGCATGTGCATCTTTGTAAAATTGGATTGCTGCGCAAATCAGGATGATGGAAGTTACAACTTAACAATTTGAATGGAATTCAGAATAAAAAACATTGCTAAATTAGACAACGTTAAGACCAGTATCCAATCCACACATCTGGGTTATATACTTTTTTCAAACAACAATGCTTTCAATTCCAGTTCAGTTCTTGAATATGAATGTAGATAGATAGATAGACAGATAGATAGATAGAAAGACAATATATAGATAGGTAGATAGATTGAATGGCAGAGAATATAGATAGATAGATAGATAGATAGATAGATAGATAGAT
>JAUMHE010000063.1:6578832-6595378 GCA_032359235.1 Enteromius mattozi | reverse complement strand
AAACTTAATATACATAAAGTATTATGTTTATATAAAAAAGTAAAAGCAAACTTAATATAAATAAATTTTTATTTTATATATATATATATATATATATATATATATATAGAGAGAGAGAGAGAGAGAGAGAGAGAGAGCCTGTCTAACAATAATAAGAAATAACCAAATAATAAATATAATAATAATATTAATAAAGTTTATTTGTAATGCCTTTTCTTATTACTCAAAGTGCTAAAATATACAAACAAAAAGGATAATATTCTAAAAATGCTAAAAAAAATAAATAAATAATAATAAGTTGAAAATGAACAAAAAAGGAAGACTTGCTCAGTGTAGCTTAACGATTGGTTAAGCCCATGATTCTCAGTCATACTAGTTATAAAAACAAAAGATTTATACTTTTCAGCTGAATCAACCCACAAACAGCAAATAGCTTAGTTATTTCTACATCAGATTAGGTCAGCAGTATTTTAACATGGGGAAAAAATGACATTTCAGTTTTAAATGTAAGTTGTAAGAAAAATAAACATGAGCTAACCTGGAGAGGATATTTATCTCCACTTGAAATCGGAACCCACTTTCCTTATGTCAAGCAGTGACAGGACGAAGCACTCTGTCATGCACAGTCACACAGTGAAAATAAGAAAAGTTACTCTACAAAACACCTCTAATCGGAGAGAAGAATTGGCTCTGAAATTACGAAATGCTTCATAGTTGTTTGACAGAGACAAACGACTACTGCGGCCCAGAATGCATTGCTGTGGTGAATGCACTGCTTCAAAAAGACACTAATGGTGGTGAGAGGAGGTGAACGACACATCGAGGGTTTTATTTTACTGTACGTAATGCTACAGTGATGCTTCTGTCTGCTGGCATAAACCACAAAAGTGCAAGCACAGTGAAAATACTGCACCTTCTTTAGTTTACAAAACGTGAATTCACCCAACATGTTCCCGCATAACTGGTGCAAACTACTTCAGAACACAAATTGCTCCAACAGTAGAATGATTTTGGCTTTACAAATACTCATAGTTAATGTCATAGTTTAATGGCAATTTAATTACCCTCTTGCTGCATAAACAATGTACATGCCCCTGAAAATTGTTCTGTGACAGAGATTAACCTCGCTGTAAGAATTCCCTCCAGGAACAAACCCCTATAAATCTCAACAGGAGCTGCTTCAGCATGCCTCCCAGTGCCATGTCAAGTGACGATTAATCACTTGTGTGACAAATAAGAAAAATAAAAGTAGCTCTTGATGGAAACCGGTTGGCAGAAGAGCATGTTCAGAAAGTGAATAAGGCTCTCAAACCGAAACACACTTGTGAATGTGCCAAACTAAAGACTATTTGAAGTTACATGTTGACAAGATGAAACACTTCCACATCTTTGAATTTAAATAATAGTGCCAATATATCTGTTTTTACAAGATTGAGAGTTACTGTGTTTGTGTGCACGATATTCAGGCGTTAGATGTTAACCTGATGGTGTTACAGGTCATCTGTTTTTTTGTGTTTGGTTCAGATGGACTTTGAGTTTCAAGGTCAATTTTCTTTGCATTCATTAGTTTTATTCATTAGTTACTGGTTCTGTTAGTGTTTGCACCTGCTGTTTATTTAGTTTATTGGTTTGTTTCAGTTTATGTAATAGAGGGGTTGACCAATGATCAGCACCGATATTAAAGGGTTAGTTCACCCAAAAATGAAAATTCTGTCATTAATTACTCACCCTCATGTCGTTCCAAATCCATAAGACCTTTGTTCATCTTCAGAACACAAATTAAGATATTTTTGATGAGAGCGGAGAGCCATCAGACCCTCCATAGACAGCAACACAACTGAAGTGATCCCAGATCCAGAAACGTAGTAAAACATTGGTAAAACAGTCCATGTGACATCAGCGGCTAAGCTTCAGTTTTGCAGGTGAAAGCACGCACATGAATGCAATCTGTGATTGTTTATGCCTAGAAAAAAGCATACGCATGCGTTGTGATAGACATAAGTCATAGGAGAAGAATGGTTCAGTAAATTACGTTATTTTTGTTTTCTTTGCGCAAAAAAAAAGTATTCTTGTAGCGTCGCAAAACTCAAGTTGAGCCACTGATGTCACATGGACTGTTTTACCTGTGTTTTACTACGTTTCTGGATCTGGATCATTTCAGTTGTGTTGCTGTCTATGGAGGGCCTGATGTCTCTCTGATCTCATCAAAAATATCTTAATTTGTGTTCCGAAGATGAACGAAGGTCTTACGAGTTTGGAACAACTTGAGGGTAAGTAATGTCTGAATTTTCACTTTTGGGTGAACTAACCCTAAAGCATTTTTTTAGTTATAGGTATCGACCATTATTAAAAACCGATTTGCAGATAAGCATATAAAGAAAGTTTTTGTCAGAGCCCTAGCTATTCTTAATTGACATTCATTTTAATTTTTACACTAGGTAAATATTTCGGTTCAAAATATCCCTTAACGTTCTACCTGATCTGTAATAACGCATATTGGCATTTGCTCTGAAAAACACATATCGGTCGACCCCTAATCTAAGCCCTTATGTTCTGTTCACTGTCAGTCCTTGTTGCGTGAAGCCTAGTTTTTCCATTCTATTCCTGTTTGTGTAAATATAACTAAACTGCTGCATTAATATCCTCACCTCATCTTCATCAGCAACCATTGTGTGACCGAAGACAAGCCCTATGCCAAAAAAGGATGCACTTGCGTGAAAACGAACTTCAAGTAACTTTCATGGAGGACATGGAGTGGGTACTCCTCCACAACGGTTCCCCCTTTACCATCTGAGAGAGTCAGGAGGAAGTTCACACTCCAGCTGCTAACACCAAACCATGGGCCTGAGCCTGTCACAATATGAGACCCAGAGCCACAGATTGCCCTGAGCCGAAGCCAACCTCATCTGATCAAGTGTTTTGAGCTGGCAACATCGCTCGTGCCAGTTGGACTACCTCAGCCCTGTTCATTCAGTTGACTGGTTTGTTTCATTGTATCTAAGCCCCATTTTTTCTTCTGTTCATGGTCAGTTCTCATTACGTGTAACTTGGTGGTTTTGTTCCTCTTTTCCAATTTTGGAATTTGTGTATAAAACTAAACTGGTGCATTTAGATCCTAACCTCAACTTTATGTGCAACCACTGTGTGACACATAATGAATGGATGGTTAGTTAGGCCAATATTCTACAATTAAGGCAAATTAGCTGGCATGGAGTTTTGAAAATGCCCTACGCTATTTAGAATATCCATTAAAATTGAATAATAAACAACTTATAACTTACAAATACAAATATCTGTTTCTGTCCAAACAAAAATAATGAATTAGAATAAAAAATAATCACTTGCTTAAATGGTTAAATAAATTAAATGATACTCCATTACGAAATAATGACAAAAATGCAGGGTAAAAACGGTGCAAAAGAATGTAAACTGCACATTTTTGCAATTAAGGCTTAAGCAAAACAGAAAATGATGTCCAAGTAAACGATGTAAATCTCACTAAGAATGATGCATTTTATATTCATTTTATATTTAGTCAACCACAAAGCATGAAGAAGAACGAACTATTGCTGTAAGCCAACACTTACTCTACATACACTGAGATTAAAGCATGAAGATCTGGGAACCCCCGGTTTTTCTACAAACCCGATTTCCTGTGCCGTCTCCCCCACAGGCGAGAGCGAGTGTTTGGGCTCTGGGGCAACGCAGTGCACTTCATCATTCTTATGAGCGGCTCTCAGACAGCAGCGCTGCAGCCCAGTGTACTATCAGCCTTTAATCCATCATCTTTTATTGAGAGTAATGGCTGTGCGTTTACACCAGCAGAAGGGAGGATGGGTAGAGAGCCGGGGCAGGCAGGATCTGGGCCTGCAAACATCACCCGTGCACAGTGCTCATTTCAACATGACTGGGATTTCAGAACTATAATAAGACGAGAAATCATGTTATCTTTACATTTCCAATACTTCATCAGTAACTGCACATGCTCAGTTCAGTTTGGTTGCTTGAGTTGGACATGTACACGACAAAGACCTTATTGTAATTTACAGCTCAAAGAATGAGAAGCTACATTTTGAATAAAAAGACAAGCTGTTATAACAGGTATTGTAAATATGTGTAGGGCAGACTGGGGATAGTTGTCACACTGTTTAACCCAGTAAATGTGTGAGTAGATTTCAGTCTTATTTAGACATTTAGACAATCATATTTAGACATCTTATTTTATTAAAACTATACAGATCAGTTTAATGAGCACCTGATGCAGTCTCCCCTTAAATTAATCAATCTCACATACTGTACATGCTACTAATAATGTCCTTGCTAACCTTAGCCTCTTTCAAGACAGAGTCCTTCAAAAGGTGAAACAGAACAGAAGTCTCAGACAAAAGCCCATTATGAGACACAGTGATACATCGTTAGGAAACTTTACAAGAAATACCCCTCCTGAAAACACCATTAGAACATGTTTGAATAATAGATGGAAGGTAATACAAATACCTTCTGTAACCATATCTGGATTTGAGCAAGACTCAGCCAAAACATGAAAATGCATATACTGTATATAAATCACATTTATCAGATTTCCATCTGATTTAATTCATGCACAACTCACTGCCACAGTGCTAGGATGTTGTAGGCTCTGGTTGATAAGTTGACTCCAAACCTTTGAATACAAATGAACTGGGGTTTCCACAAAAACATTAAGCAGCACAACTGTTTTCAGCATTGATAACAATAAGAAATCAGCATATTAGAATTATTTCTGAGGGATCGTGCAACAATGAAGACTGGACAAATCATGCTGAAAATTCCTATCTGGTCATATGGCATAAACATACCTGGGTGCACTTTTTAGTGATACACGAAAAGTACATATCATGGCAGTTTCCAAAAAAAATGAACACTAGAGGCAGTAAAACAGAGACCTTTAATCCTTTTCACACAAATTTACAGAGTTTTGATAAAAAAAAAAATTAAGAAATATTTGCACAATTACAATAACTTGAAGAATATTATTTAATGACTCCAAAATATTATTAATATCCTGGGATATTTGTAAATTGAAGTTTTTGAATGTTAGCTTCACACATATCCAGCTTCATATCTATGGTTTTTCAGATGGTAGGTTCGTTCAGTAGCTCACGGAGTACAGAGATGTACTTGAGAGGCGAGGAGTTCTGGTTCAAATCCTCTGTAACTACAGTTCAACAAAACAGTTCAAATCTGTGTAAAAGGAAGTTGGAATGGCATGGTTGCATCAACAAATGTGTTTTTATATCAGTTTTGCATTTGTTAACACTATCGGGTAGGTTAAGGGCATATTTCCAACATGACAGAGCACTAACTTTTAGCAACAGTCCATGGACATTTCAATTCTGAACCGCCGCAATACATATATATCAATGTAAAAAAACGTGCCAAGGTTCACATATTGAACCTGTGTTTTAGCGCCACTCAGTAGACATTTGTCTTTGAAACTGCGGCGAAATGTGCATAAACATGGTGTTGCACAAAAAGTGCAAAGGGGTACATATTTTTGAGACCAAATACTTATTTATACTTATATTCACCCTCAAGAAACCAAAAGTTAACTCCCTACCATGTAGTAATAGTAATTGGGTCTGAATATCTACTAAGAGAGTCAGAATGCCATCTGTTGACTTCATCCAGTGGATATTCCTCCATAACCCTGTCACCTAATCAAAGAAATCTGGTCCCCACCTCCCCCTCCTCCAGCCTCCTTATGGTGCCTTCCGCATCTTCAAAGTTCTGCGCATCGATTAGTAACTTTGACGCCTCCATGCTGGCGAGAGGCCAGAAATGATAAGCGCTCATGGGGGACGTGAGAGCTAAGTGCTAAATCAATGTTTGTACGTCTCCAATGCGGATAGCGTTACTGAAAGGGCCCAGTGGCCAAAAGTAGTGATGATGTTTCCCCGGGGACGTCTTTAAGAGTCACACTTATCGGCTCATTTTTTGGTGCAATCATCCACATGATCAATCATGCCCTTCTTGGGGAAAAAAATAAAGAGTTTTAATTCCCTCTTCATTCACTTAAGCACTTTCATTCAGCCAAAAATTAAAACTTTCTCAATTTATTCTCCCTGAGGGCATTGGGACCCCATTTTGTTTTCTGCCTTTCATGAAATGTGATGATTTATACTATCAAACTAAAAAAGCTCAATAAAAGTATCATTAAAGTAGAAAAAGTGATGATTTCATTAAAGGAATAGTTTACAGTATAGCTCAACATTTGCTGGAAATGTTCTAACCCTCAGACCATCCAAAATGTAGTTTGTTTTACTTCATCAAAACAGATTTAGGGAAATTTAGAATTATACAACTTGCTCACCAATGGATCATCTGCAGTGAATGGGTGCCATTAGTATGAGTTTTAGCAGCTGATAAAAACATAATTCACAAGTAACGTGAGCAATCCATCGTAAACATTTTTAAACTCCAAATTGTTGCTTCTGGCTAAAATATGAATCCTCTATCCATAATAATGCTTTCTCCAGTGATTTTTTCCCCACCTGAATCAGGATAGAAATATGCACAGAAGTTTAAAACAAAAAAGTATAAAACAGTTCTATACAAATATGTCAGTGGATTTTGATGTGAGAGGACAACAATTTTTAATTGTATAAGTTTAATTGTGACTCCAGCACTAGCTGGAAGCAATGGATTGAAATGTAAAATTCCTTGATAAATTTGTTTCTTACAAACATGCATTTTTTTCCACTTCACAAGATGTTAGCTGATGGACTGGAGTGGTGTGAGTTACTTGTGAATTATTGTGATGTTTTTATCAGCTGTTTGGACTCATTCACTACAGAGGATCCATTGGTGTTGCATTCTGAAAACTCATCTACATCTCAGATGGCCTGAGGGTCAGTAAATAATCATCAAATTTTCATTTTGGGTGAACTATTGATTTAAAAACCTTTAATGGACATTTAATGGAACCTTTCTACAGACCAAAAACTCCACTGTCCACCTAAAGGTTCTTTGGGGAACTAAAAATGGTTCTTCCATGGTATCACTTTTGAATCCTTTATTTTGAGAGCACATGGAACACTAAAGCTTTCTGCAGATATTTCTGCTCACTGGTTTAGAGGTTCACATGGAGATGTCTTATTTGAAAATCGCATGTGTCATATGTGCTCTAATAGCATGCTTATCTAATTCAACCTGCTAAACCGCGTCAAGCATCACTTTCCTTTGATTTGAGTAAGTCATTAATAATACGAGACAAGCTACAGATTTACGGTTTCTCAGACAGATGAAATGAAGCGTCCATCTTCAAAGTTGAAAGGCAGATGAACCAGAATGGGCACACTCTGTGATCTGTTTGATCTGATAAGATCTCTTTCTGGTATTCTGAAAGTATGAACCTCCATGTCTAAGCACTAGCTATTATCTCATGTGTCAATGACTGCTAAAGTACAGGCTAACAGGTCTGACTGTGAGAAAGGCACTTAAAACTAAACGGAGAGGTCTGTGATGTTTCTGTGTGAGTGTTTCTTTAACTATGGACACTTTTGGCCCTGAGGACTGACTAACAATAAACAAATTATCTTAAAATACACTCTCATTTGATTATCACATCAATTAGAGTGAAAATAGAATGTTATAAACTATAACAGTTTCACCACATCTTATTATGAATTGATTAATAGCATTCTGTGGTACAAAAATAACACTAAAATGGTATATTTAGCTGTTTTTGATCATTTCAGAGCTAGCATTTTATATATCTAAAAGAACATTTTGCATAATTTGTCAGAATTACAGCTTGATTGCAGCTAGAAATAATGTTCTGTGATATTCACAAGTGATATTTACCTTTTTGTTGTCTTTACATCATGTCTCATTTTTCATCTCAAGCTCTCCTGACACTGTTGTCTTCTTGGTAAACACTAACTTTTGATCTAACTTTATTAGTGGCATCATTATTGTGTGCGATGGCAACTGAGAGATAGAAATAATTTGTGTTGATATTAATCTGTGATATAAAATTGATTTGTGTTGATATAAAATTGATATAAATCATTTTCACACAATACATATTCAAAAGTTTGTTTATTTCCCTGTTTTGATTAGTTTAAATACGTAATCATATTTTTTAATGATGGATTTTCATATCTATAATTTTAACAACTGGGAGCAAAGTAAAACAAATGTACATAACAACATGAAAGGCATTTTTAAATGTAAATATACTGAATGCATGGCAGTTTTAAAGACAGTGAAATTCATCTAGCAAAAACAAGTAACAGATCTATTACTTTTCAATACAAAACAAGCCCTTGCCCAAAGTTAAAGAAAAATGATTACAATTCCCTTTGTGACATTTGTTGACAACATTTCCTTCAGGTTCAAGTCCCCCAAGCTTAATAAATAAATAAATAAACAAATAAATAAAATTATTACTGCAAGAACATACTACTACTATACTATTTCAGCTTTTCTACTTCAATTTTAATGTGTTTCTTTACAATTAATTGTAAAATATACTAGCAATTTCTGATTGAAAATTGTCTCTGTACAATTGTTTTTCAGTGCATCAAATATTACTTAACTATATATTTTTAATATTTTAAGTTTAATTATTTGGAGATTATTTTAAGTTATACAAAGAATAATTAAAGCATCATGTACTCATTTATATCAAAAATCCTGAAGATCTTAAGATGAAACATGCTGGTACTGTACATTTGTGTGTATGTATGTGTGTGTGTGTGTGAGAGAGAGAGATGGTGAGCTGGGACACCCTCAGCTGTGTGACACCTACTTAACGTCACAGTATTTTACTGTTCACATATTTCCTGTCAGGCTGACGTGCTGCTACATGGAGGCTCATTTTTCAAATCCTTCATTTGAAAGCTATTTGAAAACCAGTTTCAGATTAATCTCCTCCTTTCTGACTCTGTCCATCTCTTTAATCTCAGCGCTTCCTTTTCTCTCTGTATTTTAACTCTTTCATATCCCTCTCACTGAAAGGAAAATATTAATCCACCCTGAATGAACTTGATGAGAAATGTTTGTTTTAAAATTTCAGGTCATTCAAAAAGTAGTTTGTTTTTCCATTAGAACAGATTTGGAGAAATTAAGCATTACATCACTGGATCCTCTTCAGTGAATGGGTGCCGTCAGAATGAGTCAAAACAGTTGATAAAAACATCACAAAAATCCACATGAATCCAGCTCACAAGTAATATTTTGTGAAGTGAAAAGCTGCACGTTTGTAAGAAACAAATCCATCATTTAGACAATTTCACTTCATAACATTAGCTGCGTTTACATGGACCCTAATGATCCAACTGAAATAGGACTATAAGCACAATCAGATTAAAAAAGTGATATGTAAACACATCAATCAGAATGAATTTGCCAAATCTGATTAAAATGTAAGGGGTAGTTTAAACCTTTTCTAATCCGATCGAGAGGCCATGTAAACACTTCATCGGATTAAAAAATGAAACTAGAAAATTCTGCACATGTGCAATGACGTAAAGCCTGGTGAACGCGGCGAAAAAGTGACGCCATCGTGGAGTAGGCTGCAGTCCGAAGATGCACGAATTTAAGGCGACTCTGGCCGAACAGTCACGTCTGTACCAGCATTTATATAAAACGGGAGCAGCTTTATGTAAAGTTAACAGTCCATCAGTCCCTGATTAAGGAAACTGTGATGATTAATGAAGTTTTAAAATAATATATTGTTGTTTAATTTAGCATTATCAGTTTTATACATATCTAAAGTAGCCTATTTTGCTTTTTGTTAAGCTTAACTGGTCGGCAGGAGAAACTATGTTGTTGCTAAAAATACACGCAGCATGGCACAAAACATCACATTCTCGTCGTCTCCTAATTAGCAGCTGAAATAGGATGATATTAAGTCTCTTTTTTAAAAGCAAAAAAAGAAGCAATGGCAAAGTGGCTGCTGGTATGGGCATCTTTAAACAGCAGGAATCGTGTGTTCGTGCACTGTGCGCATTTCAAAAGATCAAATCCGATTGTGTCATGTAAACGCGCATATCAATTATCTTTATTCAGCGTTCATCTAAACACTGTGATCGGATTCATCAGTCTGATTGATTTCATTCTGATCGAAGCAAAAAGTGTCCATGTAAACATACCAAACATACCATGTACCTATTGTTGCCTCATCTGAATCAGGTGCAAAATATACACAGATCAAGCACCAGTTACAAAACCAAAACAGTCCAAAAGTTGGGAGTTGAGAGGACAATGGATGATGGACTCTTTCACTGGAGAAAGGGTTATTATGGACTTATATTTTAAAGCAGAATCAGTGCACAGTAAGCACACTATAGCCTAATACCACGAGATCTGGGAAATGTGTTCATGACAAGCCTACAGTGTCTGGTAAATGTTTACGGCACCTTAGGACACATCCATCACTGCATGACACAACAGGATCATTTCTCATGCAAATTACACATTTCTGTGTAAATATGACTAACAAGAAATATGTCAGTCAAGTCTTTGGTAAACAGAAGGAAAAGTTTTCTTCTGAATTCCGTTTGGTTCGGTGAGGTTTCCTTTGAATCTTTCTGTAATTAACAGATGGTTTGTTGTGCCTGTATCTGAAGTTTGATCAGATATTTTTAAATATTATTTGCATGAGCAAGTCTGTACTGTGTTTCATCAAAGCATGTGCATGTTTATTTGCATTTGTGTGACAGAAAGATTAGGTGTCACACTGTACACATATGCAGCTCGTTATTTCTGTGTTACTACATTGAATACTTAATGACAGACAGGAATTATAATATGGTTATTGACAGTGTATTACAAATAAAAGAACTAATTAACATACAAATGAAACACAAACCTGAACCAAAAGTGCTGTTGAAAGGGATTTTCCCTGTAAAACACAAAAATATATTTTGAGTCTCAGTAGGTTCAGTAGTACCGGTTTAGTCCATAGAATGGAAGTCAGTGGGCTGCTTACTCCTGCTGCCTATTTGTGTGGTATGAAACAAGCTCCATTCACACTGATAGTGATTTCATCTCTAAAATTTTGTGGGCCATTGAAAACTCTCACTGAAAATGAATGACTTTCGGTCAGTTTGTCGCTGTCAGTGTGTCCGCTTTAGATATGATTGCTTTAGCCCCGGAGCAAAGGACCAGTGTAAGAGACAGATACTCTTCAGAAGTTATGGGAGATTGAGAACTCTTATTTTCCCCCCATGGGACGGTGTGACCTCTCTAATGCCTGAGGTTTCTAAACCGGGGTGCCTGGCAGATTGGCCACAGTTGTCAAAGAAACACGAGCAGGATTCACATGGCAGCTCTCGGACAGATCAATACACTAAAGTGTGGAGCTACTGACACGTTAAACCCAACAGCAGACATGGTCGAAATACACGCTCACACACACACACACACACACAGAAAACACAGCAGGGACTCTATCCTTCTGTTCTTATATTTGAAATCATGCAGCTGAACAATAAAAGGTGTGCAATAATCGGACAATAGCGAACAATAAAGCAGACAAACCTCCAGCAAATATTCAAACACCCTATAGAAACAACCATTGTAACTACCTCCGAAACACCACTGCAGTGTAGTTACTGGTAACTAAAGCTAATAAGTATTAAAAAAACTTTTAAAAAAAATTATGTTAATTAAAAAAGCTGAAATCTAGTTTATTTAATCTACTCTAAACTAATATATCATGCAAAAAGATAATATAATACTGAAATAAATTCATGTAAACTATATAGAAATATTAAATTGAAATCAAATATTTAAAAAATATTAATTATTATTTAAAATAAATAAATGTTAAATAATTATTATAATATTATACCTTACTAATCGTATGGGAAACAACAAATCTGATTGATCAGGTCAGTCATGGTGTTCATCAGGGGTCTGTTTTGGGTCCTTTACTTTTTAGCAGTTATATTCTTCCTCTGGGGAAAATCACTATATATGGTCCCAAATTTACTTCACCTTAAGGTCTGATATTACAGCCACTTCCACAGTTCTCTCCGCAAGTTTTCAGGATACAAAACTGAATATATTAAAAACGAAAAATAATTAAATATTCTTCGTAAATGGTAAAAATCTAGTTTCCTTTTCTTGTAGTTCAAAATACATTCTCTGGCTGGACTCTGGCTAAAAGCGAAAAATGAGAACGACCTGTTCTTAAAGAGAAACAAAGACAGAAGAGTTTTAGCACCACAGGTAACATTTCAGACATCTTCAGCCATTTCCAACAAATGAATATAATCCACACAGAAGTTCCCATGATGAATGAGTATTCCTTGCGCTACCTTCACCGCTTTACACGGTTATAGCTCCACTTACAGACATTAAACTTTTATAATATCATCAAGTCATTTCAATTGCTTTAACGAGGCCAGTAATTGGAGCAGCCCCTTGTAGCATGTCGCTTAATTTCCCTATTGCGATGTAACAATTACATATGATTTGAATATTTTTTTCCTCTCCCAGTTAAATTATGAAGAATCAACAGCGGAGTCGAATAACAGGGCTTCGATTGACGCGGCGTGTGTCATGTGACTCCAGTGAATTGTTAAGATGAAGACAAACCAGCGGGGCTAATAGTGTAAGCGTTTCCCATGATGCACTGCTTCTAGCAGCTCTGATTATTATGGTGGTCTAATTAGTTGGTGCCAGAGCAGGCAGACTCCCAGCATGCTTTTCAGCACAGTATTGAGACATGGATCACGCTTGCTGCCACCAGCCAACGGCCCTTCTGGGGCGTCTGAACCCCATTTTTATGTCTTTAAGGCTTTATTGCGGCCATTTCGGTGAGATTTGATGCAATTGGACGCTGTTTAGACGGAGTATGAAATGCTGGATCGTAATGGTCTCGGATGTGCAGTTTCACAACTCGATATTAAAATGACAAAGGCCAATAACAATGAGATATTCAATGAGGTTTCTCAGCAGACCCCTAAGTAATGCAGCATGTCGTTGAATCATGCGAGGGAAATAACCTCAATAGACTCAAACTGTCTTGTGCATTTCGTTTGGAGAAACTCTGTTATCGATTTTCAGACTCACATTTATGAGACAGGATATCTGTATGCCGTAGCGCTCAATCTGCGCTTGAAACGCTGTGAGAAAGGATGGGGAAAAAGGCTCCCAAATCCTTCTTTCATATCGTATAAATTTCTCCTGTGGTATTTCCATAACTTATTTTCATTTAAATTAATTTTGTTCAAGTCAGGAGCGCCGAAGGGGGAGAAATGCAAATACCCTTGTAATTTCTCTCCCCTCTGTATATATTTACAAACAGCACAATATCAGGAAAAGACAAAACGGGAGAACAGACTTTCCTTTATAACGCAATTACAACTTTTGATGAAAACGCCTCTCCCTGCTTCTCTGTGTAATTAAATGTCTCTCGGCTGCCCCAGAGCGCCTCACAAAACAAATCTCAAACAGCAAAATAAAAAAATAAAAAAACCTGCCCTGAAAACACAATATTTTTTCCACTGCACAGCTGAAATGCCATTTAAAGAGCCTTTCTCTGGATTATATCTTGCTTTCAGGGCGATAAGTAGAGCAAAAGAAACATGTCTTTATATCTCTTCAGATCTGCTGTTTCTACTGCTACAGATCTGAACAGATATAAAGATGAAAATGTCAGATAAACAGTGAATAAATAATATATATATATATATATATATATGTGTTTGGTGATACATTTGAGGATTCTCTAGTGAATAAGACTAATCCTAAAAAAGAAGTGTCAAAAATGGATTAAAATTTGAAGCAGCATAATTGTTTTTAACATTAATAATAATAAGAAATATTTATTTTGCCGTAAATCAGTATATGCAAATCATTTCTGAAGGATCATGTGACACTGAAGACTGAAAATTCAGCTTTGCATTACAGGAGTAAATTACATTTTATAAAATATTACAATACAGTTCTTTTTAATTGCAATAATATTTGACAATATTACTGTTTTTACAAATAAGTGCAGCCATGATGAGCATTAGAGACCTCATTCTTTAAATCATGATCTTGTATTTCATTTCATAGTTTAAAACCCCCAAACATGTCTAAGCATGAATTTATTTCACAAGTGAACTTCTACCAAAAGCTGACATGATCTGAATGGTCCCCACTGCAAATGCAAAGCTCTGGTGAAACTCAATAACTCCTTATCGCTCCCATCTCCATTAAAATACTGCAAAAACCTTCACTGACTCAGATTGTGTTAAAAATAACCGTTCCTTCTAACGTATCCTAACACATCCTCTTATGAGGTTTCTGGAGTCGTGATGCATTTCCTAACCCTATTCTTGATCAACATTTTCAAGGTACAAATACCACAGCATCTCATCATGACACTTCAGAGTAATGTCAGTGACTCTTTTACAAATTCATGCACCGTCAAGTCAAGTGCTGAAATACTTTACTCAAGACAACATCTGCCCATAGAGTCACCGCTGACTAAAGAAGGTACGTCATGTTATCTTGTTTAACAAAAGATCAATGTCTGATCATTTTATGTCATTTAATTGCTTATCGACACCATTTCTCTTTTAGATGTAAAGGGTTATTTGTCAGATTAGTCTCACACTGCCCCCAGACCTTTGACCCTTCACATTACATCTTTTTCTAACCAAGAACAGCCCACATAGACAGGAAGACACAGTTTGACTGAAGGTGCGTTTAGGCTGCAGATTTGTCAGAAATATTACACCACAATTACATATATCAATAATTGTCAAGAAAAGATAAAACATACATTAAAACAACACTGAGTTTTGTTTTGTCTCATTGCACAGATTGTTTACTTGCATTAAGTGCAAACAAGTTAAAAACAAAAAGAAAAGAAAATCATATTCAAGATAACTATGTAAGAAAACAAGTTTTAATATCTGATCCAGTGTTGGCCTCTTTATAAGTTTATATAAGCTTTAATTCAATGGGTTGAACAAAAATATAATATAAAATAGGAATGTAAAACATTTTTTATGCACAACCAGCCCCCCTTAAAAATCTTTAAAACTAAATAAAAGTACTTCATGCGACAATGCATAAAATATTAAGACTTCTTTGAAGAATGTACACTTAATATGATTCTATTTTATATAAAAAAATTATTTAAGTATTAAACAATTTATTAAAACACAAAAGAAACATATTCATGATAAATGTATGACAACAAGTCTTAATATCCTAAATTAAATGGGCCTTTTTGTTATGAATTTTAAGATGTTTACAAAACAAGTAAAAAAATTGTCATTTTGTAATATTTATTTTAATAGACATTATTTTTTATAGACATTATAAAATTTATTGAAAAATAAATATGTATCTGTCAAAGAAATTTACAAATGATTTTATTTAACAATTCACTAATTCAATATTTAACATTTTTAAATTGCATATATATTTATTTATTTATTTAATTTAAATAATTCATTTAAGAACTTTAATCTAGATATCTAGCTGTACCTCAAGGCTTTCTAAAAAAAACAACACAGTACACGAGTCAGGTCACGTATGCTGTGTGTCAGTTTCCATGCTAGTGTTTCCAGCCTCCCTATCTACGAATGCTATGGTGGGATAAAGCCTGTACTGCTTTCTGAAAACATCCCTGTTTTAATGGACAACAGTGAGCACAAAGCATCTTCCCTTCACCAATGTTTAGTCAGGTTACCGCAGCAGGGCCCCTGCCAGATGGTCTCTGGTCCTGTTTAAAACCATCCTCCCCTGCCCTTTAGAGGACAGATCCGCTCCGATCCATCGCCCAGGGCTGTGGGATGAAGCCTGAGACGATCGGAGGTCGTGCTGCCTTAATTGCTGCACTCATGTGAGCTTTACTGCTGAGGAACAACAACTCAAGTCGCTGCATTATTGATGGAGGAGAAGCAATAGCACTTACAGGCCAACAGAAACACGCTCTCGTGCTGGGTGATGTCACGCCGGGGTCGGCACCGCTCTGACGGGCCTCGTTCTGGGTTCTGGGCTTTGTGTGTATGTGTGTGTGTGTGTGTGTGTGTGTGAGGACCTGCTCATCCATCACAGCCACTTACGAGCCATAGGATCCATTGGGCGCGCAGACTAAATCACGTTAGCTCCCGCTGCACATACCTGCTGCCTGATTAGCTCTTCCTGCACCGTGCAGGCTAACAACGCATGCTGTAGTTACGCTTACAAATTACACAGCTATATTTAAACAAACTGAAAACTGTGCAAACGTTAGGCTACATGTTACGACACAGCTGCTGCGAATTAGAAGGTACTCGTTATTGGCTTTGTATGTTTTGTTGTCAGGCTTCAGTTTCTTGTTATGAATTCCTATAAATGTTATGTTCCATCAGGTGTGCTTCGGAGGTATTGATACATTGGCCATTCACACAGTGCAGCTCAATGTGGTTGTTACTTCAATTCTGCTGAATCCTGTTCTGTACACACAGAGTTCAGTTACTTAAAATAGATGAATTGAATTGAATTGAATTGAATTGAAATGAATTTGAATTTAATTAGTCCTGATTTTAAATTGAGGCAACAAAGT
>JAUMHE010000063.1:6538886-6559277 GCA_032359235.1 Enteromius mattozi | reverse complement strand
CACACACACAATCCCACGTGCATTATCTTAAAAATTCCTTATTCTGATCAAGACAAAGTGCAAATGTTGATGTATTACTCTTCACCCCTATTTTACCCTGAGATATATGCACTGTCTTTCCAATATTTCATGCAAATGCCTTGTAATTAAAGTCATTCAGTGCTGTCATAGGATGGGCTATAAGGCCAGTTTGATAGACACCTTATTGAGTTAATGCTGCTAGGACTCATTCCAAAAGCCGTAAATTGCAAGGCCATCAATCTCAGCTAGTGTTTTTCCTCACTCAAAGGGAGTCATCAATTAGAAGGCTGGTGCTCCCTGTGTTTTGGCCCAGACGCTGGGTCCCCCCCATCTAATACAACAGGCCTGTCTGTGCTGAGACTGTGCAGGGATGGAGAAAGAGAGAGAGAGACATTGAGAGAGAGAGAGAGTGAGAGTGCAAGAAGAGGGGGGTTGATAGACAGCAGTAAGCCTGAGGGTACATCATTATTACCAAAACCCCTCTCTCCCTCTCTTTCTCTCTTCACTCCTGCTCCACCATGTATTTATCTGTATTTTCTCTCTCTTGGAAAAAAATTAAATAAATAAAATTATATAATTATATATACATATATATGAACAGAAAGATGGATAGATAGAAAGATACTGTAGATAGATAGATGATCTCCTCATAAAATAAAATAAAAAGGACAATAAGCACACCAGTTTGACTTATTATTAAGCAATGAAATCATTAATATTATTAATAACATGAATAATAACGAAATTATTTGATCAATAATAATAATACTATTATTTTAAGTTTTACTATTATTTTAAATTGTATTTTATACCAGTTTCTATACCGTAAAATGTCTTAATATCTAAGCATGTGCTCTTTTTATGATCTAAGTCAACACAATGGCTTAACAATTTTTGTTGTCCAGCTACTGCGTAAATAATTTTTTGAGATGCTTAGCCTTTCATTTGCTCTCATGGTGTTTTAAATTGTAAATGATCTGCCATTTGAAAAGTAACAGAGACAGGCCTGCACGTGTCACGCGCAAATGCTTAGGACGCGATTCTTGCAACAGGAACAAAAGAGAGTGAACAAACTGTTATTGTTACATACATTTGAACATTTCCCGTCTGTTTTGATTAAGCTGGCCCATGGCAGCCCTCCCCCGGGTTACCACCCCCGCAGGTGGCTGGCAGAAGGTCCCTCTCCGCGCGGAGCCCGCGGGCATCAGCGTGGAGTTCGAGCCGGTGGCGGCTGGTGGACAAAATTAAATTACTGCTCGAGGTTTGTAAACAACACAAAGCCAATGATACGCTTAATTACGCTTTTGACACTTCAACGAGACGCGTGTAGAAACGCGATCGGAACGAAAGACACAAAAGATGGATTACAAGACACACAATAATGGTTCAAGCAGATGCGTTTAAATTAAACAAGTTTCATTGTTTTGCAACTCTTCAGGAAAAAGAGCGACAATATCTATCTATCTATCTATCAGGTTCTCTTTATCACGATTTCAGAGAACCATATCAAAAGATGTTTGACTAATTTCGCTGACAATAAGTAAACTAATTAAAGCCTTTCAAACTTTAATTTCGTGTTCAATGCATATTTCCACAAAGAAACACTTAACCCAATTAAAATGAAGCAACAATCGTATTTATATGAGAAATTGTGTCCTGTATTAAATAAAATTTTAGCATTTTCATACTGAAAACTCTAAGTGGGGGTTTATGTGTATTTAAATATGCAATCATGACAGCCTATACAACACTTAAACAAAAGACTGCATGACACTTTAAAATAGGCTAAAGAATTCATGTCTGTGCAAACATAAGATTCCATTCCATAAGATAACATTTGACAATTAATTTAATTAATAAACCTTTAAAACAACAACAACAAACACAATTACACAAACACATATATTTTAGTAAGGCATGTTTTAATTTGTAAAATACAAATGTACAAGATTAATAGTTATACTGCCAGAAATGTCCTGAACTGTTGTAAGGAAATGTAGAATGATTACAATAAAATAAGATTCGTTTAACCTTTTTTTTTTTTTTTTTACTTTTTTTAAAACACGTGCAAATATCTCCCCCAAATATATTTATCGAACAAATCGAAAAGCTTGATTTAAATGGATAAAATAAAAATTCTCATAATAGGCTATGTAAAGTTAATCAAAATACAATAAATAAATAAAAAAATACAGTAGCACAATTCCGTTTAAATATCAAGTATATTTTCTCTTATTTATTCCATTCGATATAATAATAATAATAATAATAATAAAACAGAACGTGAAATACTGCTCGAAATAAACCAGCTACATCCAAAAACGAAACAAAATTATACTTCCCCCAACGCCCTCAGCGCGCAAAATTCATATCGACAAAGCGAATAAAACAATTCATTATTCCAACACTTTATCTGTTTCAGGTCACACAAGACCTTGCGATTTTATCCTGCTCCCCTGCCCTCACACCTCTCGTTTAGTCCACATTACCAGATGACGTATCGGAGATCCCGGTGCGCTCCTAGCGCTTTTCCCTTTTGGCGGTCCGTCCAGTTGAAGCCGTCTGATCGGGCAAGGAGGCGCCAGGTTCTCCCGGGGGAGAGAGAAAGTCAAGGACTGCAGCTCGAGATGCAGAATAACGTAATTCAATCTGCTCTGAATTCAACCTAATTACAGCAGAAAGCACAACAGTCATGGGAGGGATGGAGAATGGTGCAATGGATGCGAATCCCCACTTTGACAGGCTCACCGGCGCGCGCATACACATAAGCAAACACACACGCGCGCACACACAAATGCATTTGAGGGGCACAAGGCCAAGATGCACACGAGGAAATGCTGAAGGTAAAAAGGATGTACTGACACTAAGAGGCGCTGGGATCAGCCAGAGCTGTTCCGCCATTTCTCTGTTGAAAGACACCAGCTCAAGACCTGAAGTCTCCGTTTACAGCCCAAAATAATTACATTAAGAATATTACATTTAATAAAAAAAAACCCTAACCCTATAAAGAACACATTTATCATTTCTAAATAATAATATCCAACACAATAATAATTCTAAATATAATAATATATCATACATCATATATAATAAACATATTAATCTTATTTATTGATAACAGTAGTAGTAATAAAAAAAAAAATATACAATTATTTTTCCAGGACTATTTATACTATATTATATATTTTTAATAGATTTACGTTTTGAATAATTTTAGAACATAAAATACATTCTTTAATAGACTAATAATTAAATAAATAAATAATTAACAGTAGTGATAGCAATAGTATCATATTTATAATGTATTATAAATATAATATATTTACAAATACAAAATATTAATAATAACCACTAACAATAATAAGACTATTTTTACACTTTATTATATATTATATTCATAATAAATGATAAATATACGATTCAATTATATTATTAACAAATGTGGTGCAGTGTTTATTAAAAACGGCAAACACCAGACAAACAGTAGCAGTAAAATGTAAAAGATCGTCTTGCTTTTAAAGTGAAAAACAGATGCATTACACAGTCAATCCTCATAATCTATAGATGGATGCAGCTGTGATGGGTGGGGTTTTCCTTTCAAACCCACGTGCCGGGTTCATATTGAATACGGCCGGCAGGTGTTCAGGCAAACATTTAAGTGGCTGTTTGTCACGTCGTTTTTCTTTGATTGTTTCTCTTTTAAATTCTAAAAAAAATATGCAGACATCAATTTGTTTAGATTGACAGCCGGTGTAAATAACTGGCAAAAAAGAGGCTGCGAGAAGCAACTTTGCTACTGACTCATCTCATTCTTTATGTAGCGTTGTAATCGCCATTTGTCATGAGCTGTGCTGCTTGGTATCGCCTTCCAATCCCTGTGGCACCATATTGAGCAAACACTATCGCAGTTGTTTGCAAATCTCCAAAAGCGCACTGAAACAGGTTACACCCGGGAGGGCGGCGGGTCACCCAATCTGTTGAAAGGCGAACTGTGACAAATTCTTTTTGTCTTCGCTTTGTCTTTATACTTTATTATCAGCACCGCCTGGAGATTCCGATTTATCCATGACCCTATATACACTCAACAGCCTCGCCAAGACATCGCCCGCGGGCAACCAGCTATAAGGGCTTTTATATTAGGCTTTCAACCCGGAGACCACGCTAGGAAGACCGTTCAGAAAGATTTAGGCACTAACTAAATTAGGTTTCAAAAAAAAAAAAACAGGTTCGTTTTTGATACGCTATCAAACATCATTTTAGTAGGCCTATCTAATAAGATGACGAGTGTGCTAACTAGCCTAGCTAACTTTGCGGGGTAACCATGGCAACCGCAGATCAGTTTCATAATTTCAAAATCGCCATATACAGAAAATAAGTTAGCAGAAGAACTTAATGACTCTTAGAAGTTTGTTTTTATTGGCTTCCACAATATCCCGGCATGCATTTCAGATCTGAAAATATCGATTTGAGTCTTGATTCTACATTGCAATGTTTTAACAGGACGTTAATTGGATGGATTTTAGAATAAACACTCTATTGCACCCTAATGAAATGAAACAAGAGTTTGGGTAGGCGCGGTTTGTCAGGTTCAATAATTTGAGCGCTTCTTAGTGTTAAAAATAATTACAACTTAAACCAATTAGTAACCATTAGATAATATTTTGCCTCCGTGCGAAAATGTAATTGTATTTAACATTCAGTGCTGACGAAAACAACTCGAGAACGCGGGGTAGCGTTTGCTTCTGGAATTTAATTCGACTCAATAACAGCAAGAGATAAACGCAATTAAAATATTTTCAGCACAGTTCATTTAGTCCGATAATAACTGTGGCTAAAATAAAGCAATCTTCGGGAAAATAACTGCTGGAGGAATATGAATGTGCAAGAAATTAGATCTACAATTGCATATGTGCATATAGAACAGAAAATGGCATTAGGGCGAGATCATGGAAATGAAAACCAGGGAGTAATAGTTAATCCTGACTGTTAATTATGATTGAGTTCGTTCTTAATTTCTAAACTGCCTCGTGATGAAGACAGACTGGGTCGTGTCTGATCATTATGACCTCAGATGGGCCTTTAAGACCGTGATGCTCTATAGCTGAGCGCCATCATCACTCTGCCCAAGCGACGAAACCTAATCATCATTTCGTCTTTAACCAAGGCTTAGAAATACAAGGCAAGCCTATGATACGTGTTTGAGAAACCCCCCACATTTTGATAGGCCCTAACGATGAGATGTTGTTGTTGCACAACACGACCTGCTGTTAAAAAGCCACGACTCCGGGTTGCTTTATTCGATATCATTGAGAACCAACAACATGTTTTCCTGCTATTGAGACACACACAAGAGCGCTTATTATTGATACAGCTTTGTATTCAGAAAATTGATTTTTATGCTTCCCTCTAGCCACTTTGTGCTGCGGAGAAATATTTTTATTCGTGCGAAAGCTGAAATAAGTACGTAATAAAACGATGATATATTAAATTCGTTTTCCTTGCTTTCAGGTTTTATTATGCGCCATTTTTCATTTTTATTGAATTGAAAGCGGAGAATCTTCCACTGTAGCTTCGGGCGAAAAAAGGTTAAATTATTTGCGCCAATCACACTGGCTTCTGCATCACTAAAGGCAACTGATGCTTCTCTGGCTTCACCCTTCATTTTACGCAGCCAAAGGCTAGTGCACTTCAATGAAATTCAGTTTCATTTGATTAAGCAAACGCATTGCCATGTGTAAAGCTGCATGTTTCTGTACCCTTGATAGAACCTGAAGAGCTTTTTTCTCAATTGATCTAAACATGTTGGCCTTTATTCCTTGTGATAATTAACTGCATCAACCCTGTGGTTTACAAGCTATTTTGATGCGGTATCTTTCACAACGTTAAAGAAACGAAGCCTGTTTTTATTATTATAATAACCCAATGCAAAATAACTCAAATTCAGTGCATCTTAACTTGACAGTTCACTGAGTCAGTGTAAGGTGAATTGGCAGGTGAAATGTCACCATATTCTATAAAAGTTTGGATGTAAAAAAGAAAATATTATTATTATTACTACTGAGTACAAAAAGTAAAACAATAAAATAACGTGCACCTTTAAAACCTAAACTGTATAATGCAAAAAAGATTTAGAAAATAATAGAAAAAATATAAACACTAAATAGATATCATGACACGTTTATCTTAGTCGAAATGAGTTTTCATAAAAAGGTCAAAACGTGATATTGTATGTGATAAAATTGACCTTGGCTCACAGTTGTTTTTCCTGTCACATGACAACAAATTGCTTCCTGAAAGTTGGTAACAACACATCACTGACTTAAATTCGGCATACAAATGTTTTTCTTTTCTCCAAAATATTAATGTTTTTAATGAAAAAAACGTAAAAACACGAAAAAATTCAAGGTTAATTAAAAAAAAAAAAAAAATATATATATATATATATATATATTAATTAAAAAAACGACAATAAAAGACTATTTTATTTCAAACTACTTTGTAACATCTTTTTTACATTTTACATTACATTTTTTAATAATTCCACTACACTGCTCTTTATTCTAGGAACACAAAACATTTTATTTTTCAACGTGAACGACAACACAACAGCCCTGGTGAAAAACAGAAGCGGCTTCTTTAAGAGAGGGGTGCGGGCGCGCGGCATTGTCTCTACAGAAGTGCGCAAGAGCCAATGGAGAGGCGCGTGACAGAGTTTGGGCAGAAGGGGTTTGTCTCACCTGCTCGAAATCACTTCAAGAGGAGCGTGAACAGGACATTTTCAGCTCACGACAATTAATATGCACGTATCGGACAGTTAACACTTCACTTTAGATAACAGTGATGAGCTCAAGTCTGGGCCGTGCGCCTTTCTGAGGTACAGCACCACTCCAGAAACGGGTCCGGTTTGTTTGCTACAACTTGGCAACTCATCACTTCGGGATTTAACAGTGAGCGCGGAGACCTTTCTACTGTCAAGTTGCTTTTTTTACAGGCATCATCATGGACCTGAAAAAGAGCCTGACGCAATGCAAGAAAGTGTTGGATAATGCTCAATTAATCGTGAAGGAGTCGATGTGATTTCTGTTCTTTACTGTTTTTGATGGCAGCGATATAAAATTGCATGGGCTCAGAGCACTTCAAGGAAGAATATTTGTTTGTCAAAATAAATTCTGTACCTTTGGGAATAAATCGTGTTGCGTTGAAGTTTTAGGAATTAAACATCGCAACCTTCCAAGCTGTGCGTAACAGAAAGAACCGCGACGATGGAGCACACGGGGATCGAAGAGGTGAACCAGACGCACCAGCAGCACGAACCCATCAGCTTTGGAATAGATCAGATTCTCAATGGCTCGGACCAGCCGAGTAGTTGCATGCTGCCGAGCAGAACCGGAGAGCCGGACTACGCGCTCGCGCCGAACGTCTATGCCAACGGCTACAACAGCGTGTACAATCCGGCCTGTTCGATGGCGGCGGGACTGGCAGGTTCCTACAACGTAAACATGAACATGAATGTGAGCATGAATATGAACGTTAACGTGAACTCAGGGAACGCAGGTGGTGTCATCCGCGTCCCGGCCCACAGACCCATGCCACCCGCGCCTCACCCGCCGACTTCTGCCCATCCACCGGGCATCGCGGCGGGGATACCCAGCATGCCCAGCATGGGAAGCATGGGCAGCCCCGCCAGCTTCACGTTCCCCTGGATGGAGAGCAGCAGAAGATTTGCCAAAGATCGGCTGACCGGTAAGACTTGAACATATTTACAGCACTGCCAAAAGAAGGTTAAGGTCTTGCTTTTGTTAAAAAAAAAGAAGAAGGTATAATTATGTCCAGCATCAACAAAGACGGACGACTCATTTGTTGCAGACTTTTAAGGTCAATGTTATCTGCTAACAGTGACAAAGTTGCGTTATAAAATCGGAACGATTTTTTGCGCAAAGGTCTTTTTAAATTGCAGATTAAACGTAAATTGCAAATTTCGCTGTTCTTAGAGGCTAGATTAAGACGATAAATTGCAAAAAATTGCAGACGTAGTAAAAGCAGCAGCAGTCCAATTAATAAAAACAATGAGGCCTATATATACATAAAATACCTGCTACAGTATGTTTTGTACTGAAATTAATTGCACTGTTACTTTTAAAATAGAAAACATCTCAAGATTACAAGAATAAAAGATATCCTATATTATTATTGTAAGATACAAAGCATTCCAAAACTAAAACACCTTATTTTTCAGGCCCCCATTTTTACTTAGATATTTTTGACTCTGCGCCGTATCTTAAAGAAAAAGTATTTTAATTTACAACAGTCTTATACATTTACATTTATTTATTTAGTAGAAGCTTTTATTCAAAGCAACTTAAAAATAAGGAATAAAACAAGCGATTAATTTTACTACTGAAAAGTAACATTCACGTTTACATACAGTAATAGATAATGGCATTTATAGACTAATAATTTTCTAAACGTTGAAATATATTTTATAGGCCCATATAATTTAAGATTTTTGCTCTCTTTTATATTTTAGTCTAAAATTAATATTTTTGGTAATATAAATGGTTATTTATTATTGCAATTATTAGGTGTTTATATTTAAGTTGCATTTTCCCCGTTTTTCTCTGCTAAAACACATCTGATGTCTAACAGCTCTGCATTGTGCTTGAATTAATATCGGAAATCCTTTAAACACTCCACTTTACCCCTCGACACATCTGAAAATTGAGGAGTAACACTAGACAATCTTTTAAACCAGAACAGTAATTCATTTTATTTGAGAGGCCAGGATGTTGGATTGAACTCAGGCGCACCGCAGAACCAACATCATCTCGGCATGTGGATATTATACGCGTGTATTGCTCATAAAAAACAGAGTGGCTTTCAAAATCACAGTTTCTTGTGGAATGGTTTTATGACACCAAGTCACGTCTGTATTCTTGAGCTACTGTCTCTCTGGGCCTTTAGGACAAATGAATCATGATACAGTGGTTGCAGGGAGCTAAATGTTGCCACAGCCAGTAGTAATGCGTAATGGCATGTTGACAAATCGTTTTAATCTACGCAAACGTAATACCAATAGAGATCCAACAGAGGACGATTTTGGATAACATTTCCAAGTGGGACCCAAAAAAAATAAAAAAGTGTTTCTGAAAAATAACCTCGCCTGTGCTTGATTACAGAAAATGAAACAATTACATTTTTATTACATTACTGCTCTTTTAATATATACGTTTTGATATACATAATTTAATATACAATTTTAATGCATGGTTTAGTAAATAAATTCCAAATAATGAATAAGAAAATATATGCATCACGTTATTTGTGTCTCGTCTGTAGTCGTAACATCCTCCTCCGTTTTCCACTTGGTCAGTTCGCGTCTTCAAATGACGTCACTCACAGTGAGACGAAAATGAAGAAGAATATGGATTTCTGCGCATTAAATATTCAGAATTCCGCTCTATTCTCATTAATTATTCAAATGAGAGAATGATATGTCAACTGCAAAAGCTCTTTTGTAAATATGCTTATCAATTTTACTCATAGTCACTTTGGGCCACTCGTTTATTATATTTTATCTCTTCCGTGCCTTTGAATTGCGCTGGATACAAGGTAACGCAGGACATATTTCAGGTTTTTAAACGAAATTATATGTATGTTTAATACTTAAGTATCTAGCCTATAAACATTACAAAATATTAAAAATAAACAAATGTATCTATAAAGAAAAAAAATTAAACCACGAAAAAATATCTGCATTTGCATCAAACATATCTAAGACGGTCTTTTCGTTTTCAAGACATTTACATTAAATTATACTAAATTTATAAGTCACACTAGTATAAAAAATGCTAATATTTTGGTGCCTTTCTCTCAGCCTCACCCAAATAAGGAACCACAGACACTTATTCATCATAATGCACAAGTCACAATGCCTGTCTGAAATAGGTTTCTCTTTTTCCAACTATTTTCTCCGTCAGCTTGAATTGCATGTCTGCATTACACCACAAGTGTCAAGGCGCGTAAAGGTGCACGGACAGGCATGAGAGTCGATATGCACTGCAGGCCGGACATATCATGCCGGATTGGGAGGCGATGAAAGGCTATACCACATGTTTTTTTGTTAATTGACTCCTTGGCAGTTTACAAGTTTATAAAAATCCAGAAATGCATATCAGTCGTTCTCCGGTCAATAAACACAGGTGCTTTGCTCTGATGGTAACGGCCTTTACGCACGGCTTTTCTGTTCCTGTTAACAGCACAACTGCGGCGTGCGAGGAGGAAACCTTTAAATATAACTCTGGAAATATACAATAAATGCTATAATCGACCATTTTTAAATATAGGCTACACAAGAAACACACACGTGTCGGTGTCTTAATTCAAACGGTCTGCATTTGTTTCCGCGCTGCTCTGAAAAAGCTCGGTCGCTTGAACTGATTCGCATAACAGTATATTCATCAGTAGGAAAATTTATTTGTATTACCGCTGGTGGTGGGGGCTGTTGGGTCCAGCTGCATCACAACAAGGGGCAGGTGATGGTCGTAATCTGATATCACTGGCCTTGGAGAAATTGGAAAATTAAATTGCATGTGGATGCCCCTCTATCTGAAATGACAATAATGATCTTTCCCACCCATAAATACAAATGATTATGAAACTGAGACGAGGCCGCGTAGCCATGGTGACAGTGTCTGAAGGGAAGACGAGGCTCTCGAGCGGACGGTTTATGGCTTTTCCTGACAATTATTTTATTTTATTCGATATTTCAATTCCCAGCATGAGAGAAAATTTAAAGGCACATTCTGTTTTGCCTCACTGCGCGTAAATAGCGACAAATGCCCATGTTATATTTCAATATCGCGCTTTGAATCCATTACATGTATATTTATTAGATTTCTACAAAGGTAATATGCGCAATGGGAAAGGCAGGCGCTGTCGCATGAAGGTGATATCACGTATAACTGATTTTATTACTGGCCGCATATTCTCTAAGGCAAGCTTTGATTTTTTGATGCGCTCACCATAAATTTTATTACACAGACTTATCATTTAGAATTCCCTCTGCTGTCGAGACTGAATACGGGGATTGTTTCTGTTTCCATTTGACCCACATATGTATCTGCGAAGGAGGGTTTCTGGGAAATGTGTTATTAGTTCGTTCTGTAATCTGCACACCTGACATATAGAAAAGAAAAATAAATAAATAACACTGCTAACTAACCACGTCGGGAAAAAAGTACAAATCCACAGTAGCTACGTACACTTATACTAAGAGCGTCATCTAAAACACATTTTAAAAACATAAATTAATTATTTTTTCTAGATCATTTTGATCTCAGACGTTCTAGAATCATTACCCTTGTGCTTAAGTGATGATGACGCGTGCCGCCTGTCACTCAAGTTCAGCGCTTTAATTAAAAGCAATCAAATCTAATTACGCGAAGGAATGAAGAGTCTATGCGCTTAATCCAATCAGAAGCCTTTTTTCTTGCTCGTCTAATAAAATATGACAAATAAACTAATGATCTCACAGCATTAGGAACGTTGTGATCAAAATTAAGTATCTAGCCTATATATAAAAAACGACAATTTGTTTTTTTATTATCAGGTATAAGGGTAAATTAAGTTGCATCTCTGTGGTTGCCCAAAACAGATTCAATGTCAGACTGACCTCATGACAGACCTTGAGGAATTCCAGCGTGACTAGTGTGAACTGTTGAGAAGTTCTTCTGAGAGCCACGGACGAATCTTGAATTACACAAGAACGTGAATGAATGTAGTTGAGTGGCCAAGAACAGACATTTACAGATCTGCCAAACAGAAAACTGTCTCTCTGTCTTCACACATGACCAGCCAACCGTTGCAAGACCCAAGTTCAGCCACAAGAATAACAAAACACATTGAGCGGAGGTCACTCTCTTGGTTTACTCAATTAAAAACAGGTTTCAAAGTGAAGTGTTGAGTGTTCACCAATTATTTTGTTATTCTGGTGTAATTCCTTAATTCCATTTTCACAAAGTTGTTTTCTAAATATAAATGATGCAATATAATATTTTGGCAATCTCCCTCCTTATTTTCTTTTACAGAATTACAGTAAAAATTTTCTTCGGATGTTCAATATTAATTTTGGCTTCTGCTGAATTTTTCCATACAGAATATATATATATATTTTTTTTTAAATGTAAATTTTTCCCTCAGTTTTTCAGAACACATCACACACAAATCATATATATATATATATATATATTTCAGGATGTAACAAGCATAGGGCAAAATTTATATTAGTAGCTGAGTTTTTCCAGTGGTTAATTATTATATTCGGTCCTCTTAATCTTGAATGTGTAAATTCATATTTGTATTAACCCAACGGTGAGGATAGTTTGCCACAAGCTGCTCATTATTCAGATGCTGTTTGAAATTTTCAAATTGACATCAATGTTCACTATAAACAGCAACCTGTGATGTATTTATGTTTTCATTTCCTTCAGGTGCACAAACACTGCTAAAACATCAGAACATTACCGTCACCAAAACATAATGTTGCTTAGACTCCTAACCGGTCTTGACTGGGTTCCAGTTTGTTACCCTTTAGTGGAAAGGTCTCACCATGTCTAGGATTCATTTGTGGTCCCCACAAATACTTCAAAAACACAATTTCTGATACACATATAGCAGATAGTATTTGCTTTAATGCTTTTATACTTCTATAAAGTGACATATATGCCTACAGTGTTAAATTGGGCTTACATGCATCTCAGAAAGGTGCCAAACTGTTCACATCAGTTATTCACAGCTGCTTCTACTTAGTAACATTGGTGGGAGGAAAAAACAGGAAGGAGGGGAAAGGTGAAAGAAATTCAAATAAATAGGCCTACATACAAAGAATTCTGAACGCAACAATCAAGACCCCTGTTGTAAAACTATGAATAATGGATAAACAATACAGAAGGACTGAATGAGAAATGAGCCTGAGTTCACTGCTGCCAGCACTTTTTGTGATATAAACCTGAAAAAATACAAACTGTCCATGTGCTGAAGCTAAAGGTGATGGACATCATGATAGCCCTTAAAAAAAAAAAAGAGACGTTCAAAATTCACGTTCTGCTGAGGTAGCTGTAGGAACCGTAAGCTAAGAAAAAGTTACGTTGAGTTCAGGAAAAGGAATCACAAATTGAACTCACATAAAACGTTAGCGTAGCTATTGTTTAAAACGCATTTAAGGTTCTAAGTGAGCGTCGAAATATCGCGTCATCATGTTTTTATCAAATTAAATACATATTCCAGAATATACATAGTTTGTTTCTGCCCTAATGTCCACGAATTTAGGCTAATTCCAAGGTTAAGATTTCTCTACATTAAGGACATTAAAAATAAAAACATTGCAAAAACGTTCTTTTTTTTTTTTTAACCACAAACCCATAAACAATTATTAGGCTATTATATTAATTTTAAGCAAGATTTAATGACATTACTAATTGACCTACGTCATTCTACATAAATTTATTGGCTTTTCGTGAATGTTACACTTTTCAGTGTTATTGAATGCAAACATTTTTTCATCTATACTCACGCTAAATCCTGTTTTGGTTGTTTTTTCAGCAGCTCTTTCACCGTTCTCCGTGACGCGACGGATCGGTCATCCGTACCAGAACCGAACTCCACCGAAACGGAAAAAGCCTCGCACGTCGTTCAGCCGCGTGCAGATCTGTGAGCTGGAGAAACGCTTCCACCGGCAGAAGTACCTGGCGTCCGCGGAGCGCGCCACGCTCGCCAAGGCCTTGAAGATGACAGACGCTCAGGTCAAAACCTGGTTTCAAAACAGAAGAACAAAATGGAGGTGAGTGAAAACATGTTCGATTTAAAATGGATTATTTTTAAACACCTCACGTCCAAGAATAGCAAATAATAGCTATATAGGACTAGTTACATAGACCTATTTGTGTTCACGATACAGCTTTAAAATCCTGCTGTAGCCTAACCTATAATAATTATTTCGATTACATCTGAATCCAAGGCTTTCCGATTCGTTTTGATGGTAATATCTGATTATAGCCTATATAATTCCCTAAAGCAGTTAATTTAGTCAGAACTGAGCTTAAGTGAAAAGGGCATTTAAGGCCTAGTGGAAAAATACTACTGTAAATTTGCAGAGGTTTGCGTTTTATTTGTTTATTTATTTTACATTGGACACCAATTGCCTTGACCAAGCAGAAACGTTCAAGCTCTTAAAAGGCTGTGTGGAAACTTGCTGTCCATGCAGTACTGAACCTATACTTCTGAATAATTGAGAGCATGTCCATCCTTTCCCCATAATCTACTCAACCTTTTGCTGTTGGCTCTTTTGGAGCAAATAAGTGCCCAATCTAATTAAGAGCAGGCTTACTTACCTTTGGTTTTACCAACAGGCTGCAATAGGCAGATGAGAGCTGGCTGAACTGATTTATTTATAATGAAGCTGAGTCATGGCCTTTAACAAATTAAAATTTATTATGGTCTTTTTAGTAAGCCGACTCATCAATATTTATGGGGCTCAACTTAATTCAGCAATTATACTTATCTGCTGAAAGCTGCTGGGAAACATTCGTTAGCATGGTCACTTTCCTTTTAGATTGCCTATTAAGAATGAAATTCTGGTAAATCTTACCTCACGACTGGATACCAACCAAACCTGATTATCAATAGCAACAATGAAAACGGTTTGTTTCAGAATGAATTCAGTTGTCATGAATGCATGAAATCATACATCCTAATGATTTCATCCTCCATGACAAAATCTGTCCGGCATGAGGGTCTCCATACCTGCCGCCCGGCGTCCATTAGCCACACATCACAGCTAAATGCATCACTGTAATGTGATTGCACTTGGCTCATTTGATCACTGGCTTGTTACCCGTACGATCGACACGCAAATACATCCTTCATTCTCAAAGTGTCTCTAGACTACAGTTGAATATTTCTCATCACAACAAACCTGGAGTACCTGGAGTTTCTGTTAGCATTTTCCATGCTGATCGGTGAATCATTTTAAATGTGATAAAATACTAAAATAGGGCATTATAAGTAAATGGTAATTCTTTAATTTATTTCAAGAAAACAAATTACCCTAATAAGCTCTTTTAAAAAAAAAAGTGATGAAATATTTAAAAATATATTTTAATGGTGCAACAAACATAAGTAAAACAAATCTATACAATTAAAATGAATTATTTAATGTTACCTGACATAATTTTTATTATTATTTTTAATTTGCCTGTTTGTCGAAATTATTCGTTTTCTGCCTAGCTGTTCAATCTAACCTTAAAAAGAAAAAAACTAAATCAACTTTATTAAAATTTAATAAACTTGATAAATTTGATGCAAAAGTTTCAGTTCACTCCAAAATTTTAATTCTGTCTTTGCTTTGTCTTCATATAAGTTTTACAATGAAATCACTGACACAAGGTTGAGTAAATGATGCTAAAAATAATACATTTTTGAGCGAACTATCACTTTAAGTTAATGCAGCTGGTAGGATTAATCACATTTGATCCATCAAAGTACATATCAGGTCCCTGCACCAATAAAATAGCATTTACTCATTGTTTTGTCATGTACTGTTATATAATAATACTCACATCTTTATGCTGACAGCTCCAATAGGCTCCTCATGTGTACATTCAAAGCGTTATTAAATGTACGGAACCATTAACATTCATGCGTTTAATTCAAAATGACTTTAGTCATAGCACACACATTGTTATTTTTCACAAAGCCACGACATGTCTTTTGTGTATGCGGAGAGCTCAGATCTCTGAAGGTAATTAAAACCAGCCTAGGACCTGCACCAGATAAACATGTTAGTTGACATAATCTGCTTTTGTATTTGAAAAGGCTCTGTCACTGCACATCATGTTGACTTCAATCATGCATCTCTGATGACAGGAGGCAGACTGCTGAGGAGAGAGAGGCAGAGCGACAGCAAGCCAACCGTCTGATGCTGCAGCTACAACAGGAGGCCTTTCAGAAGACCCTGAGTCAGCCGCTCCAACAAGACCCTCTCTGCCTACACAACTCCTCGCTTTACGCCCTGCAGAACTTACAGCCTTGGGCAGAAGACAACAAGGTGACGTCCGTCACCTCAGTCGCATCTGTGGTCTGACCCACAACTCTCATGTGTGCTAGTTAATTGAAAAAGGATTTTATAGGACGCCAATTAGAACTTAATTTAGGCGGATCTCTGACATTCTCACTTGGACTCACTTCATGAGCATCTGTACCAAGCCATACGTTTTTTTTGAGTGAGATGGTAGAAGAGATCTAGTTGTGCAAAAACACATATGGAAAGATTCTATTCAGTTTCCATGATTTTTGACAGGATCAGCTTTGAGCCTGTGATAAAAAAAATGGATAGAAAAACCCAATAACCCAATTAATTTTACAGAAACATGCATATTTAAGTCTTGACATGGAACAAAAACATCCTAATTAAAGTGGAAACAAAACAAACACAAGCACACCAAGTTCACATTTTCATTCCCACCTGAATCTGACTGGTCATTTGCTCGTCCCTTACACTACATTCTCGTTCCTCTTTCTTCAGCTACCCATCTAAGAGAGGGAGGGGCTTTGTCCTTTCCAACCCAAAACCGCAAAGCTGTCTGATGAATTTCACCCATCAAGACGGCTGTTTGTCTACGTGCCATTTGGCATCAAGGAGACTGACTCAACCCCAGACTCGTTCATTCTTGTTCTTTTTATTTGTGTTTTTTTTTTTTTCCTTTGGACTTTGTAAGATGTGTTTGTGATGCATGTTCTCTACATTTCCTGTATGAAGAGATGGACTAAAAACGGTTAGTTCTGTCAAGCTGGAGTCCTTCCTAAAACGCACTTTGGAAGCAATTATGGAGGCGCTCTCTATGGATTCTTCATGACGTGACGTTTAAAGGTGTTTTATATTAAAAAGAATTGTGACTTCTAAGACTTCCGGTTCATCCTGTGTAACATTAATTTAAAATACTATAAATGTGACCCTGGACCACAAAACCAGTCATAAGTAGCACAGGTATATTTGCAGCAATAGCCAAAAATACATTGTATAAGTCAAAATGATAGATTTTTCTTTAACGCCAAAAGCATTAGGATAATATCCTTTATTTAAAGGTAAAGAATGAAGCTATGAAGCTATTTTGAACATTTCATATTGTAAATATATAACAAAAAAATTTTTAATTCGTAATATACATAAGAACTTCAACTTGGACAACTTCAAAGGTAATTTTCTCAATGTGTGGATTTTTATTTGCACCCTCAGATTCCAGATATTCAACTACTTGTATCTCAGTCAAATGTTGTCCTATCCTAACAAACCATACATCAATGAAAAGCTGATTTATTAGATGATATATAAATCTCAATTTTGAAAAATTGACACTTATGACTGGTTTTGTGGTCCAGGGTCAAGAGTGGTGAAATGTGCCATTTATAAACAACTACCAAATATAGAACAGCAGAAATCTTAAAAATAAAGGCTCTTTATTAGCATTGAAAACTGTTTTTAGATTGTTGGGAACCATTTGTTGAAAGGTTCTCTAAAGAACAAAAAATGTCTCTTTTTGACATTACAGTAAAAACACCCTGTTGGAACCTTTATTTTTAAGAGTTTAAACTCTGAGCCAATACTGGGCTGATTGGGATGCTAAAACAGACCGTTTTAGTAGTACCATCACCAAAACAAACAACAAATGGCTTATTTTAACACCGATCAAAATGCACAACTTCAAATTTGACTACCACCTATTTTTAGCCCAAATCATCATTCATTGTCAACTTGTAAAAACCTGCTGGTGAGTACAGTTTGTATACAAAAAACAAGTCCTTGACAAGTATTTTGAAAGCATTCATCACCCATGTCCACCCAGACACGGTAAGGGCGTAAACAACTGATGGGATCTCTGTGAGCCAAGACAGCAGTCAAAACAGCAGTTTCCTCATTGGCTACCACAGTAGAGCGATACCCACATAACACAGGGAGGGGACATGGAATCATAGCAGTTTTATTCACAGTAAATGAGCCTTTACATTCTGTTCTACACACGACTGCATCTCCCAGGAAATGCTAAAACGCTAAACTGATTACAGCGCTTTACAGCCTGTGGCTTACAGAAAAGAACCAGCAGTTGCACAAACCATAGACAGGGAACAAAGCTGGAAAACAAGCATCTTTCAGCAGGAGCAATAATTCTGCTGGATTTGTGCGACTGGCCTGTTTTAAAAGTCATTACACATAATCATTTTCCGATTTTGCTCTCAGGCAAGAGAATTAAACATATTAACATCTTGCAAACTGTTTCTGAAATTACTGAAGACGTTCAAATAACACATTTTTCAAACAGATTTTTCAGATAACCTAAGAATGCATTTTGTGTTGTGACATTCAAATGAACTACTTGTATTCAACTTAAAAATATAATTTAATATGAATGAATGAATCTGACTAAATCAAGTTAATATAAAGTCAGATGAAGTAGAAACAACATCTTCATTAAACTTCTTAAAAATGTATTGTTTTAAATACCCAAAAAACTAATGGATTAATTTTACATTTATTTACAAAAAACGACTACAAAAAAAAGAGTTAAAGTACTGCAATTTATAAAAAAATATTTCTTTTTCAAATAAATGCTGAACTTTACACTTTCAAAAACATAAAACAACATTTTCATGTTAGATTTTTTTTTCATATTTTAATTAATTTATTCACTCTTAAAACACAGCCATGTGTCCTGTTAATATAAACTATTTACCTAACGATTATTCACATTTATTTTTTACAGATGTTTTACCCATATTTTCAATAGCATTGCATTGTGTTTGTTTTAGGTTTGAGGGGAAATGTCTGTAACTCTAACAGTAAACATACTGGTAATTATCTGCCGCGCAGTACATTAACCGTTTTTCTATGGGTTTTTTTCTTCTTACAGTGTTGATCAAACTTCTCTTTGTTTATGTATTCTCTTCGATTATAAAACTCATCAAATTTACCAGCCTATAAGCAAAACTGCCTGTTTTAGTCATCACACTCAGGGTTTGTTTAGCCAAGTTTGATGCCATCTCGCCTGGTTAAGATCCTGTCAGTGTGAGTTGGTTGCTGCGGTGACGCCTCTCCTACCCTCATTTCCTCTGTCAGTCTTCCAGTCGCTTTCATCTTCCTGTCTATTCTGCCATTGCGACGTGACTTGGCTCATTTTGCTGAAATTCCTTTCGCCCTCTGTTTTCGAAAACTCTCTATTGTGTTTGGCCGCAGGTGCTCTGAGCCTCTCTTTCTCCTGCTGATGTGCCTTTATGTTTTTTTGCCCTATCTACCAGAGGGCCTCCAACTCAGCCAATAAAATGTTGCCACACAAGATGAGCGAGAAGCAAGAGGTTAAAGAATCACACTTCCTATCTCACTCAATGTTCCTAGACAGGCTCCTGTTTATCTCACAGACGCTACAAACCAATATGACCTATATGGCCTCCGCTTCTTCACAATAAGTCTGCGATTTCAGATTACATCGGATGTCCGATGGTTCAAAGATGGGCTGCACTGCATTTTCACAAACAAATTCATAAAAACACAGTCTTCAACAAACAACAATAAGCATCAGGCTGAACAAACAAGAAGAGTGAAAACCATGCATCATGCACACAATAATCCAAATATCTCATTTAAAATGTCTTCATTCTTAAAAATAAAGGTACTTCCCAACAATGCCATATACAGATGAAACCATTAAGTCAAAGGTTCTTTGAAGAACCATCTCTTGCTTACATTTTTGTAATCTGAATAACCTTCTTTCGCCACAAAGAACCTTCATTAAAACAGTGAGGTTCTTCAGATGTTAAAGGTTCTTTATGGAACCATTTAGACAAAAAGGTTTCTCTATTGCATTGTGAAGAGCCTTTAATTTTAAGAGTGTTGTTTTGCTTCAAATAGACTGTGTTGATATTTATTTTGATCTTTATATACTGTAGATGCAGTGATGGCTATCTGTCTAGTCACTCAAGTCCTCCAAAAGAATTCTATTTCTTTTTATCAAGAAAAGAATGGAGTACTATGGGACACTCGCTATACACAATTTAATGTAACATAATAAGGCTTTTTCATAGCATCTGTGGAACAATCTTTACCAAATGTCGGGGCCATCAAAAGCGTCACCACACTAAAGCAACACACAATACATCTGATATACCTGCAGTTTTATTGACACATCTAAATGGCTGATCTGCTCATCTGCATTTGTGAAAATCAGATAGCTGTTTCGCTTCCAGAAAGAGATACACGTCTGCAAAAACATTTCTGTGAAGACGACAAGTTAGGAAAATATTTGAGAACTGAAATCATTATTATGA
>JAUMHE010000063.1:6501335-6513504 GCA_032359235.1 Enteromius mattozi | reverse complement strand
TGTTTTTTTTGTTTGTTTTCTTTAAAATATTTTTTCACTTTGAGTTTCAATTTGAGTACATCAGTGTAAACTAAATGTAAAAAGGAAATGGTAACTTGGCAAATAGCTAAAATGTAAATACATTTTGTTTTGTTTTTATTTTATTTTGGTAATTATTTAATATTTTAATACTTTTTGCTTTCATTTTAATTTTAGTTATAGTAATTTAGTTATCATTATCATTTTTATTTTTATTGATTTAAATTGCCTGTATATTTTTCTAATTTTTTTTATTTCAATTTTATTAATTTTAGTACATCAGATTAAACTTAATAAAACATAATAAACTAAAACTTATTTTTATATTTTATGTTTTATTTTCATTTAGGGTTTTAGGTTTAGAGTCCGTAATTTTCGTACAAATGTTTCACACATAAAAAAATAAATACAACCTCATGTTGTGTCAATCACGTTCACACATTGCCTCCGAAACTTTCAGCCATCATAAAAAAAGTTCAGGTTTGATTTTCTGTGTTTCCGCATCCATACCAAGCAGTTTGATAGAAAAGGTTGACGAATACAAAAAAACTCCCAAAAAACTAAAGTGTAATGATATAAATAAAAACATTCTTCTGTCATACAACATAATTCCTTGGAAACAGTTGTGGTTGCAACAAAGTTCTTGTCGAGCAACACAAATGTAAACAACGGTTTATGTTTGTAGAGTATTTTACAACAGTTTTGAACACGGCTCAACCAATCACAATCAAGGACCAGAACTATCCATTTTATATTATGTGTTTTGTCTATAGGTCTGTGCAAGCATGCCTATATATTGCCAACTACTGGCCTGGCATGTATAATGTAAAGATGGCGATAGAGTTATCTTGAATTTTATTTGTGCCACTATAGATGTTCTTATTTATGTCACTAGTTAAAAAACAAGTGAAATAATCACATCTACATTCAGGTTGAGTGTATTTTAGTGGGTAGGTTGGGGGTGGCATACTGAGATGTTCCTGCCGCTCTCTTTTTTTTTTATCAGCAAATGAAATATGTACTGACTGACCTCTTGGCGTTTAAAAGAACAGGAGGGAGCTGTCATGCCTGACATCTTTAGCTGTGATTTAAATCCCTCCTTCACTCATTCCTCTCTCGCTGTCTCTTTTAGTCTAGAGCTTTTTTTTTTTTCATTCGTGTGTGTCAGGCTGGGTGTTGACCTGAAATATTGCGGTAGTCTAAAGCAGCCCTCACAAATGGCCATGTTTGGGTCAAAAGAGAAAAATCTTTCTTTTAACTAAAGCCCACTATCAGGTCTGCTGTAGCTCCTCTTTTGTCAGTATGAATTACACAAGAGAGAGTCCAAATGTGTGTGTTAGTGGTACCAATGGGGTGGATCTTACAAAAACACATCCAGGTCTCATTGTATCCTAATATTTTTTCATTGTGATCTTATTTTTATTCACTTAAGCATATTTTAAATATAAATTCATTCATTTGGCAGACACTTTTATCCAAAGTTTATTCCAAAAATAATGCTATAGCCAGTAATTCTACTCTGGAAATGTGTGCTCCAGTGCAGAATGTTTTTGTTTTTGCAGTACCCATTTCAACCACTAGCTGTCAATCCTACATACTGCACCTTTAATTTAAAGGTAGAAAATTACACATTCATAAGTTTCTTTCTTTATTTTTATTAGAAAACAAATGTAAATTGCAAAATAAACAGAGTTATGCTTTACATAGCAACTTCTTGATTCTATTATACTGTAGTATTTTACAAAAATACGGTAACAACATTTAGGTTTTATGGTTTTAAGTTAAATTTACAGTTGAATACCGTAATTGCATTAACTGATATAATGGTAATATACCAACCTATTAAAGTACTGAAATCTGTTTTGTACCCTTTGAAATACTCTGATAGCCACCAAATGCAGGTGATGATGAGAAAGTCACATGATGAGCCAAAGCCCATCACAAGCAGCTTTTAAATATGAACACATGTAGAAGGTGCTCAGTGTCATTCATACAAACACTGAACACCATCACTCATTAAATATAATTTTTTTACAGTGCAGTGTTTGACCTTATATTAATTGATCAGCATTTGCTTTTCTGCTTGGCTGGTGAGTGTCAGAGGCACAGAAACTCCTTTTTTCTCCCATTTTGTTTATTTGTTAAATATTGACTCTTGTCAATAAATTACTCAACCAACACTCATAGACATGGGAAGACAGAAAAGACAGCTTAAACAAAAGATGTTGATTATAAATACACTTAAATTTCATTCAGTACCTGAAACTGTTTCAACTTATTGTATCCAATTTTTGTGTTTCTCATTTTTTAAGTCGAGCCTCCTGTGGACTTGACTCAAGGAGCATTATTTATATGTTCTGCTGCCTATGAAGACGGTTCCAGATCACTTCTAATGTCCCATTTCAGTTGGATGTTGCCTCCGAAAGTATGCAGCAAGGCAGCTCGCTAGGATTTGGAACAGAGTTTAGATGTTTTCCTGTTTTGGTCGGTAATGAGTTATGAGCTATGTGATGCATTGCGCCCTGTGAGTCTGTTCTAGAAACAAGGCTGGAGCGTGTCAGACTTTGCAGCGCAGGTGTCCTCTCAGATGTACAACGGGTGGAGCGTGTGTGTGTGTTTTCAAGCACAAACGGCTTTGGGAGCACAGCAGGCAAAGAGGTGTGAGACATGTCTTTGTCAGAGAGAGGCACTAGTCATACCCTCTGGTATGTACAACGACTGCACCCCCTTCCTCTGGACTCGGCGCTGTAGTTATACCCCAGACGCACCGCTAATGTGGAGCTTTTCATCCAAACTGACTCACACGGCTCTAATTATTAAGCATCCAAATGAGTCGCTACATCAGAGAAACTCTGTTCCAGCTTCACCAACTCATCCTTTTCCCCCTCCTCTCTCTCTCTCCCCCCATTTGTTTTCTTGCAGGTGATCAAAGACCTTTGGAACTTTTTACAATCACTAAAAAAGTAATGGCTGCTCTGCGCTCCCATTCCCGTCCCGGTGCAGCAGAAGTCTGGGCTGAGCCTGTAACGGCACTTCAGCTGTGCGATCTGGCCTCTTCCCGTCTTAACGCGATCCACCTGCTCTTCTCTCACTTTAAAGATGGATAGAGCAGAGGGAACCTCAGCAATGACATATCATGCTTCATGTTTTATATATGGTTTTTGTTTTAATTATGGAGTTTTTTGCCCACAGTGGTTTCTTAGAAGAACATTTAATGGGATGTTGTGCTAAGTCATAATTTTTTAAGCAAACTAAGGGTGAATCTCACTAAATCTTAACTTGTGCATGTCATATTTTATCCCATACTCTACAGTAATTATATTTTGCATTAAGTAAATGAAGCCTGTTTTAATAAATGTTTTTTATTATGATTTTTCAAAAGATTTTCCCCAATTATCCTAATGTGCAAAAAAAGAAAAAAAAGTATTTATACATCATGGATTGATTTGTGTTAGGGATTCTATTTTACGATGGTAATCATGCTAATTAAAATATATACGGTATGAAATCAGTTTATTTTATAGTAATAGGAATAATTAAAAATAATGTGGGGGAAAAAGTGATATTAATGAAAGAATGTTAATGGTCATTAAAATAGGCTTTGTGTTTTTTTTTTTGCAAAATATAATTTCCTGTGTTTTTCTTTGGCTTTTTGGGTAAAATTTGATCATGGGTGTTTTTGTGAGCATCATTCTTAAATTGAAAACCAATGGTCTGGTTTATTATAATTTTATAAAAAAAATTTGTGAGGCCATTTAAAAAAAAAAAGAAACAACAACACTTGAACCTTATCTTGGACGAAATAGTTTTTTCACTACCAGCCTAAGACCAATTTCCTTCTTGTATATATTTGAAACCCTAATCACTGTAAATCATCCCGTTAATTTCTTCATTTGAAGATGGCAGCTGAAGTGTAATATTGGTAAAGATTCAATGGCATTCTGAGTGTTCCGTCTGATTGAAGATTCCGTCTAGTTCACAGTATTCCGTGCAGCCCTCAGGATTCTGCCTTGCAGCAATTCCAATGGCCTTCAACGTTTAAACTTTACAATTATCTTAAGTGCTATAGACTCCCATAAAAATCCTCTTGAGTAGCACGGCCAGAAAATTATACCTTGTTAAAAAGATGAATGTTAGGTTTAGGTTGTTAAATATGATTAAAAAAAAAGATGTTTAGTTCATTTAAAACTTTAAAATCATGCTTTCGCTATTTTATGTTTTGTCATATCAGTTGGTTTTTATTTTATTTTCACTAAGCCATTTTAATTTGTTAACGCTAATAGATAAAACCCTTAAATATATGTAGGTGTTTTTGAAAGCAGATTAATCAGTCCATGAGCTGTTTAATTAGTTTTGTTCTATGAAATTGGTACAAGCATGATTTTTCCCCCCACACAATGTATATGCTGCAAACAAGCAGTGCATTACAACAGAACTATATTGTTCCATCCTTTCAACAAAATGGCTTGTAATGCAATCACACAGCGCTGCTGGTTTGTTGATGTCCATTTCGTTGGGAGCAATTTAATTTTGTTGCATCATTCTGCTCGCTTGCAGTGTTAGGTTGGTTTCCTTTCTTGAATGGAAATGGAAGTAATCCAGCTTTAGTTAATCTGTGAAATAAATACTGTATAACAACTTTTTGTTTGTGAATTACAACCTTGTGAAGTTGCCTATACTCCACCTTTGGATGAAGGTAACCAAGTGCACCCATAAGGTGTTGTTGTGACTGCTAACATCAAATGCTGGAGGCAAGATCATGTTCTTAACCACCTAAAGTTTTCAGAACAAGACATCTGTCGAGCCTAACACAAAATAAACTAAATTGTGCACCTATCTAACCTGAAAATACAATGCCTCATCCATATATATGTTGCATCACACCATGCGTCTTAATTTCCGTGTCCAGCTATAATTATTTCATTTACAAATAACAGGTGTGAATTGATTGATTTAATGATCTGATTGTTTATTACACCTACATAACCTTTGAATGTTGACTCAAAAGCGGCTATGATGAATAAATGTTAGATGATGCTCTAAATTATTGTAACTCTCGCCAACAGAGACCATGCAGAGCAAAAATGTACTGTTTTCTTCAACCTCAGCAATCTTTTCTCCTGCTCTTGAAAGTCTCCAACCTATTTGACCACCTGTGGTGTATACCTGATCGGCTTGTTTGTTTTCGATTCTGTCTGAAACAGAAAGAATAAAAGTGTCAGCTGAAACATACTGCTGCATGTTCTTGCTTCTTTTTTCCTCAGCGTCTGTAGTGATTTGTGGGAAAAGTACTGTGTTGACCAACATGTTTCCTAAACTCTGGAACCTGCTCCAGTTCATGGCCATTATGGTGATGTATATGTATTTGTTGCCATAAAATAGAACTTTCTAAATTATACATAATACTTGATTATTTTACAACTCTCATTTTTCAGATGCATTTTGAGGGGAGTAAAGTTTAGAAGAGAAGAAATTTACATTTATCAGCGGGTCTCTCCAAAAGCAAGGTACTTTTACTATATATATATATATATATATATATATATATTAACTCGTATGATTCTTAATGTCTTAGTAGATGGTTTGGTTTGATCCTTCCTTCTGAATTCTATCCTGAAGTTGTTTTGCTAGTTTGGATAATATTCTACATGCATTCACCACATGGTGGCGATAATGGCTTATGATGACCTTGAATTTTGATTTATGGAACGTTCCTTCGCTCTATACTGTAAGGGACAATTAATCAGCCTCTCACCTGGATGACGTCCCTTCATTATGCCTGCTGACACTTTCCAACTTCCTGTTGTCAGAGTCTACAGCAGGAAGTGAGCTCAGCAGAAAGGGTGTGTGTGTGTGTGTTTGTGTGTAAGTGGGTGTTTTACTTGAAGTATTACTGTGTGGAATTCCCCGTTTCCTAAGTGTGAGGAATTCCAGATCAGCGCACACTCCAGGCAGAATCAGGGATGAAGGAGAACGTACAGAAATCCCACCTGAAGCTATTCTATTCAGCGGTGGGTAGGAATTAAGAAATAGTTTTTTTTTGATTCAGCTGTCTGTCCAGTCATGACTGAGCAAACAACAGTGTCAGCAAGATCATGTTGGGAACAGAAATCATTTTGATCCCATTTAATAATGGGACAGATGCAGCTGTCCTGCATGTTGCACGTCAGGGTTTAACTCTGCAAACGTCAGCTCTTTAACATCTCTGTGTTCACTAGTAGATTTACCAGACCCTTTTCCATGACCCTTGATCTTAGACTATTCTGGTTTTGTGCAGTTTAGGACATAAAAGAAACTGCCATTTCTATGTAAATATTAGTAAAACTTACTAGACGTTTCTACACTCTTAAATAAAGTTACTTAAAAGGTTCTGCACAGCGATGTCATAAAGAACCATTCAGTCAAAGGTTCTTCAAAGAACCATCTCTTTTCTTACCTATTTATAATGTAAAGAAGAACCAGCTACAAAGAACCTTTTTTAGGCTTTGCGTGCCACTGGTGCCACCTTTTATTAAAATTAGTTCATGATTCTCCTGCATACAGGTGAGAATAACGGGTGTAGAATTGAGATTTTCTTAAAAGAAAGTGGTATGAGAACTCTGAACATCATGCAGATTTTTTGTATGCATGTAATACTCTGATGTGCAATATACAACCAGAGTTGCATGGGAAAACTGTGTCACAATGAAATGCGCACAACTTAACCTTGCATCCATTGTGATGAATGAACTGGAAGCGATGTCAGCCATCATCTTTAATATCTCCTCCTAGGCTCATTATCTGATCAGACTGCCAAAAGTAAGGACATTTTTGTATTGTATTGAGCAAATATTTCCCATTTAATTTATGTATGACTGACAAATATGCATCACAATAAGTTTATTTATGTTAAAACTCTGTAATCCAAATAGAGGGATGGTTTATGTGAGACACAAATACATAAATCAGTTTTTTTTTTAATTTTTTTATTCTGTTCTGTTTATGGTGCAAAGGTGAAGTATCCTACCTTCTAAAATAATTTATTTTGACCAAATTATATGTAATTGGATAATGCATTGCGCCAAGCCCGGGGTCAATACCAAATGTATCTAAAATTAATTCACTCTTAATTAGAAATTTACTATATTGCACAGTATTTGAGAATTGTGTACTTAAAAAAACAATTTTACACTTAAGGAAGCGGAAAGTAAATGGAAAAGGAAAGTATTTAGCTTAAACACACATTATAAAGATAATACATTTTGCATCACAAGGTCTATTTTTATAATGCAAGTTGTTGCCTGCACAGTTTGTTCCAGTTCAGTTATCATGCTCCCTTAAAAGGTAGCTGTCCATGTAGACAGTAGACAGCTTACTAGGTTTGGGAACGGAGCCTAATCTCACAGTGTCAGTGCTCTATATGGAAAGATGCAGCGCTGAACCTGTCTGATATACCTGGGCCAGGTAAAACAAAGAATTCATGCTCACGGTGATAAAACAGACTGCTGAAGTACAGAGGAGACAGATTTGTAAACACTGACTGTGGGAGAGTGAAGGAATGGCAACTTGGCATGTTTATCGGGAACCCTCTGGGCAAAAACTGGTTGGATCAAGGCTGATTAAATGTTTGACGTAGCTTCAGTTTCAGCTGTCATGAGCTTGGCAGTCTCATTTGGGTCCTCAGACCTGTGATAATGAGTGACTGAGTTGGACCTGGACTCCAGTATTCATCAGAACATGGGTCAAGCACTAGTCAATACGGCAATTTATCTGCACTCACGTGGCGTGAAGTACAGAGCACAAATTAAGTAGTTATTCACTGGTACTCTTCTGCTTACAGGTCATGCCAAGTTTGATATCAGTGATGCCGAATGCCATTGTTACCTATGACTTATTGTGTTGATGCAAGTTGAAAAATGTGGCAGTGGAAATAAGCTATTCCTCCACCATGTATAGAGGCACTAAAAGTACCAAATTGAACCCAGAGTCATTAGTTTTATTCTCAATACATGCATAAACTGACAAAATGTATACTTTAAGTGCAATTTAATTTGATTTGGATGAAAGCATCTGCAAAATACATGTAAAGATGGCAAGGTTTTAGGTCAGTAAGTGAAAAACTGTCAATGTTAACACTGATTTACTCATGAAACTGTATTGTGTGTTGAATTTCATTTTATCTTGGATAGTTTTGTTCTGGTTTTTGAGGATGAATCACACTATTCAACCAAGATGCAGGTGAATTTGTAATAAAACCATAGATTTCAGTTGACCTTGACCTTTGACGGTTTCTTTTGCATATTAGCAAGAACTAATAAGGATTTAACCATTGTTTTTGGACATTCAAACCAGAATAAAGTTTTTTATACAAGTTGAAAACCACATATCATGTGAAAAGAAGCAAAGTGAACCGAAACGTTTTCAACAAGTTTTTCACTCTCTTGCTATCTTCAAGACTCTTTAGACTTCTTGATTACTGGCAGCTTTTCGTTTTCATGAGATTTTCAGGGACAAACGCGGTACAACAATACCATACAACATTTAACAGTTCATTATTTTTTGCTCACCAGAAAAGTCTAACCTAATTTATCATCTCCGCAACATATGTTTTATCTGTTCCATTGGATCATTAGAAGCAAACTAAGCTCTTAACTGTTTCATTAACATTGCGAGCTTGTAGAACTGTTCGCTTTCCCACAGTCTCCGGCTACGCCTGTGCTGGTGTGAACTTTCTCTCAGGTAGCATGGGCCTCTGGAGGAACACATTGCATAATCCTTTCCCCATCGATGGAAAAAAAGAATGCCTGAAGTATGAGATGGAGGGACTAATTATTCTGCAATATCACACTGGAATCTGCACTGAAGCAGGGTCGTTGCGAATGTGGCCTCGATTTCCCAGCAACCGAACAAGGTTGGATTCAGTGCGTCACTCAGAGGGTACGCGAATATTTGTATTGTATGTACATTTCTGAAAGAAGTCTCCTATGTATGCAGTATTGCCAATGCGTCTAAGTGTTGGGTTACATGCTGTTTCTCTTTTCTTTCAGAGCTGCTCTGTGTGCGTTTCGCTGTAAGAGGTCAGGTACATCAAAAACGACATGTTAACACACTGTCTAGATACAGCCCAAAAAAAGCAAAGAAGCATTTCAACTATTTGTGGAGAGCTTTCAGAATGGAAGTGGAACAATACGATAGCCCGAGGGGAAAATAAGTGATCATGCTGGTATGTTTAGATTAGACAGAGAGGAAGCCATCATTGTCATTGTCAGATTTCTGTTTTTTATACTGCGCCGAGCTTTGACACTCGATCCTGTTCTAATCTGTTAGAATGACACCTAAGCCACTGCTTCTGTCGCTCTTAAAGCAGTGCATTTGCTCAATGGTGTGTTTATTGTGAATGTTTACTTAATATAATATTTTATATCATCACATCTTTAAGGTGTCTGTGTAGGATGGTTGCGATGTGCTCCGCGTGATTCATGAAGTGGTAAAGACCGAGCTGCCAGTTTTGAGAGAGGAGGCCAAGCTTTATTAATAAGAGACAAGGTGCGCTTCCCTTAACATGTGCCAACATGTGAGTGCATTACCTTCTCGGCTGGCTATGGCAGAGATGTGAGTTGCATTCCTCTACCCACAAAAACCCTGGGCCCTGAGCACTGAGAGGCATTAGAGGCAAGGGCCAGTTTGGAAGGGATTTCATTTCAAGTTTTAATGGCTTGTCAGTGGTTTCTTAGAAGCTGCTGTGTGGTTAGTTTGTGGTTTCTCGGTGGTTACTCCTGTAAAACTTTATGAATCATGGGTTTTTGTTAACAGCCAAAGGACTGCTCCTCAATCTTGATCTACTGATAGCCAATCCGAACGCAGGACTCAATAATAAGGGTGGCTTGATGGCCCAGGGTGGGTGTGAAAGTGTTTCAGGCCCTTTGAAATAACCAGCATCATCCTAAACTCTTAAAAATAAAGGGTTTTTGCAGTGGTGCCATAGAAGAACCATTTGGGTTCCTTAAACAAGCTTTCAGTTACCAGTTTCAGTTACATAGTGTGAGATAATCATATAACAAATAATCCAGTAAATCCAGTAAATAATCTAGTGAAAAGTCCCTGGATGTTAAATGGTCTTTATGGAACCATAAATAACATTCGTTCTGTACTGATCCTTAACTACATATTAAGTTTCTTTTTTTTATGCTTTGCTTGCTTTTTTCATGATATTCTGGTGATTTTAATATGTCACTTGTCACTTCCTCTCCTGGGATTGCCACCTTACCATGGTGGAGGGGTTTGAGTGCCTGAATGATCCTAGAAGTTATGTTGTCGGGGGCTATGTGTCCCTGGTAGGGTCTCCCAAGGCAAACAGGTCCTAGGTGACAGGCCAGACAAAGAGCAGTCCAAAAAACCCGCTTATGAAAAACATCACAAATAAAACCGTGACGTCGCCCGGTACGGTGCAGCCTCAGCGACCCAATCCTTGGACACAGAATCTGGCTCTTGGAACGGGAGGCTCTTGGGAAGGAGCCTGAGTTAGTGTGGGAGGTTGAGAGGTACCGACTAGAAATAGTCGGGCTCACCTCCACGCGCAGCTCGGGCTCTGGAACCCAACTCCTCGATAGGGGTGGACTCTCCACTACTCTAGAGTCGCCCACGGTGAGAGGCGGCGGGCTGGTGTGGGCTTGCTCATAGCCCCCCAGCTTAGCCGTCATGTGTTGGAGTTCACCCCGGTGAACGAAAGGGTCGTTTCCCTGCGCCTTCGGGTTGGGGTTAGGTCTCTCACTGTTGTTTGTGCCTACGGGCCGAATGGCAGTGCAGAGTACCTGGTCTTCTTGGGGTCTCTGCGAGGGGTGCTGGAAAGCACTCCAACTGGGGACTCCGTTGTTCTACTGGGGGACTAGTGATACCTGGAGGGGTCTGATTGGGAGGAACGGCCCCCCTGATCTAAACCTGAGTGGTGTTTTGTTGTTGGACTTCTGTGCTAGTAACACCATGTTCGAGCATAAGGGTGTCCCTCAGTACACGTGGTACCAGGATGCCCCAGGGGCGGAGGTCGATGATCGACTTTGTGGTTTTTTCATCTGACCTCCGGCCGTATGTCTTGGACACTCGGGTGAAGAGAATGGCGGAGCTGTCAACTGATCACTACCTGGTGGTGAGTTGGATCCTTTGGCGGGGGAGGAAGCTGGACAGACTCGGCAGGCCCAAACGTACTGTGAGGGTCTGTTGGGAACGTTTAGCAGAGCCCCCTGGTGGGCCAAGCGGACTGCAGCCCGGGTGGTTGCGGAGGCAAAAACTCGGGTCTGGGAGGAGTTCGGTGAGGCAATGGAGAAGCACTATTGGTCGGCCTCAACTGGGGATATTGTCGGGTGGTGGAAGGAATACTTTGAGGATCTCCTCAATCCCACCTACGCGTCTTCCTTTGAGGAAGCAGAGGGCGAGGGCCCAGGGGTGGACTCGACCATTAATCGTGCTGAAGTCGCCGAGGTAGTTAAGAAGCTCCTCTGTGGCAAGGCACCGGGAGTGGATGAGATCCGCCCTGAGTACCTAAAATCTCTGGATGCCGGGGGGCTGTCTTGGCTGACACGCCTCTATGGCATCGCGTGGAGGTTGGAGACAGTACCTCTGGACTGGCAGACCGGGGTGGTGGCCCCTCTTTTTTAGTTCCAACTATAGGGGGATTACACTCCTCAGCCTTCCCGGGGAAAGTCTATGCCAGGGTACTGGAGAGGAGAATTCGTCTGATAGTCGAACCTCAGGTCCAGGAGGAACAATGCGGCTTTCCTCCTGGTCGTGGAACATCAGTCATGTTTTTTTTTTGTTACACTATACATTTAAAAATTATATAAAAAAAATGCTATTGACTATTGCAAACATAGTTAATTTATCTATCGTATTATTTTAGTATAATAGTAGTAATAATAATTTATTTTTGTTTGTGGTTTATAATTAATGCTAGGCAGCAATTAAACGCATCTAAAAAAATAAAAGTTTTTGTTGATATAATATATACAGTGCCCTCCACTAATATTGGCACCCTTGGTAAATCTGAGCAAAGGTTACTGGTAAAATAAATCTGCATTGTTTATCCTTTTGATCTTTTATTAAAAAAATTCACAAAATTCTAACCTATCATTGAAGTAAAACAATTGAAATGGGGAGAAAATCTCATTGTGAAATAAAT
>JAUMHE010000063.1:6468535-6492126 GCA_032359235.1 Enteromius mattozi | reverse complement strand
CTTTATTTGTTTTTTTGTTGTTTTTCTCCTCATTCTATATTTCTATTTTGATTTTTGTATAAATTTAAGAATTTTATTTATATATATATATATATATATATATATATATATATATATATCCTATACATCCTTATTTGTCTTTGATTCACGTATTAATTAACGATTATTTTAATGATTATTATGATTTTAATTGATACTTTTAAAGTAATTAAAACAATATTTTTATTCAATAACTTATTGAAACTTAATGACCTTGGCTCATATTAGCAGCAGTAGTATGCATTTAAGCTTTTCAAAAAAGTAAGTGTAACGCAAACCCTAACTTTCTCTTTACCCCATCAGATGAGAATTTGGTTATCTCAACACCGCGTGTCTGGTTTTGCTCAACTGAAATGCACCTGTTTACGAGTTCGTATGTGAAATCCGCAAGATTCCAATCGAATCGACGAAAGAGTTTAAGAAACTACGAGAAGCGCAAAGGAAACTGTGCTCAGACAGAGGAAAGGCGCATTCCGCGCACCGATGGACTCTCTCAGATCACCCTATCAGGTGCAAAACCACTGACAGGTTTCCACCCACCACCAACCCAAAACCCCTCAGTGCGCTTCAGCCCTCCTCGGCACACATACAGACAGTCCCGTACCATCACCCAGCGCTCTTCCAGGATTTGCCACGGGTCTGTGCGCCTTTTATGTACAAGCGACTCGGATAACAGTGAAGCAACAACTAGGCTAAAGAAGAGACTTCTAACCGTAACTCATCTCTCCTTACTTTTTGGGAAAGTTTTCCCTCTCCAAACAATGGACACGGGAAGCTGGGAACGATCCACGTAAGGTGTGCGCTTTCAGGTGACTTCGGCAGGTACGAACGGAATTTATCTTTTCATCTCGCATACTGGATCAAGAGTAAGCACTAAAGGTCGCGGATTTTTCACCGAGGAGGAGACACCCCGCTTCAGCCTTTCTTACCAATTCAATCTTTGCGCGCTTTGGCGAGAGAGCGCAGCGCGCGCGGACCGCGGACAAGCGCGGACACCACGGGGAAGACACTGATTTGCGTTTATTCCGCTCTTTTTCAAACAAGAAACAGCCTCATGCTGCTTCCAGCGGCACATTTACACTTCCTTCATCTCTCTTTTCCTTGGGATTGCACCTCTCCTCCGGGATTTTGTGTGTGAGACAGTGGCGGGGCTCCGCGCGGCACTTACTGGAGCGGTAAACGCTGGAAACAGGTGTATTTGACCAAGATGTCTGGTCTGCCGTCAAGGTTCATCTGCGTGTAAGGAATATTCTTAATACTTTATTTGATTCACGTTGAGTTCGTACATTCTTGCCAATAGAAGTCGCTCAAAGCCAGGTTTAAGATGAACTGCTACATTTTTATCTGCTGTAATTGCTTGTGATTCACCCCTCCTTACTTCCCTTCTGTCTCTCCCTCTCATTCTCTCTCTCTCTCTTTCTCTTTCCAGGTGTTTACATTTTCTGGTCCTCTACTTCCAGTTGCAGGTAAGTCTGGCTGTTTGACTGTCGTCATGAATCTGGATTAAGGCAGGGATTATGAGGATGTGCCGCCGGTGCGCAAACACAAAGCTTGTTTAATTTGTTGTCTTAAGGTTTTTGAAAACACAGGCATGGGAAATCTACACCCCAGAGGCTGTAAAATTAAAAAGAGTCTTTGGATTTGTTGGTGGTCTCGCCAGAGGAATTTAATTTCTTTTTCTCTAAAAGTCTGGGGTTTCCTTTTGTGTTTTGTTTTTTTTTGTGTTTGACCATGAATCTAGTCATTCATAAATAGTCATAACTGTGTCCGTCCAGAATAGTTAGTAAACTCAAGGTTTGCCTATTTTCACGCTGAATACCAAAATAAGCGATTTGTGCATTTACATTTTATGAACTCCGTGACCTTTTATTGGAGATCAAATGCATTGTGTGCGCGCGCGTGTGTAATACTTATTTCTTGGAAGTGAACATTGACCATAAAATGAAACTGAAATTACAGTAATTGCATATGAAAGATGAATAAGATTAGATTGAATAAAAAACGTATAAAATAAACAAAACATATATTTGCTACAGCAGTGTGTGTATGTATGTATATTAAGCAATATATCGAAAAAATGTTTCTCTTTCTCTTTGAAAAGTGTGTATATATATATATATACACACACATTAGTGTTGACAAGCAATTAATCACGATTAATCGCATAAAAAAAAGTTTTTGTTTGTGTAATATATATGTATATTTATTATGTACACATAAATATTTATGTCTATAAATGTTTGTGTACATGTCTATATTTATATTAATAAAATTTATATTCTAAATATATATAAACATAACCTATTTTTCTGAAATGTATACATGCATGTGTGTGTATTTATATATCTACATAATAAATAAACACAGCACACATGCATATATTATGTAAAAAATACTTTTATTTTGGATGCGATTAATCGCGATTAATCATTTGACAGCACCAATATATGATTAAATTAACTACTATTTTAAGTATATATCTACAAGTAAGCCTATACAAGTATATAGCCTACATTTGTAGTGTGCATCATAGTAATGAACCTGAAAAGGCTAAGAAGTGGCCAATCCCCCCCCCCTCCCCCTTTCAAAAGCTGTTAAGGTAAGACTAGCTGCAATCTCAGACTCTCCCAAGACTTTGAGGAAGGTGACTAATCCTTTGAATTCAACTGACAAAATATACCACATAAGTAATTAGATATCTGCATAATTAGATATGTTCCTTAAATCCGTCTTTACTGACAGATGTACATTCCCCACAAGGCGGGAACAGCTTAAAGAGAGTCTTTTTTTCTCCTGGCAAATGGGTCAAGGCATTGTGATAGAACTTGCATCAGAATGTCGTAATAGAAGGGGTCGATCACCACTCAAACCAGGAACAAAAGCCACCGCTTCGAAGAAAACGAGACCCATGTTGGTTATATAACTCTGTGCGTTCAGTTTTGTTCCAATGCACTTGGCACAAACAAGGCTTTAGTGTGGCAGGGATGACAGTAGTTGTTCTTCAGGTCATTGACAGACGGAGTACAAGTATCACTTGCTTCTACTGCTAACCGTGGCCTTTGCTGTTGTTGTAGGTTCTCCTTGAAAAAACAAACAAAGTTGTTATTAAGGAGATGCACTGAAAGACGGCGTGATAAGCACAGTTTAAGTGGCGGTGCACTGAAGCGTTGTTTCCTGAGATGCATCCTGCACAGAGAGTGGTGTCTGCAGATAGGGCCTATCTGACATGCAAGAGTGCTCGGGAGGGGGCCGGGCTTTTGAAGTCGCCGTGAGATTCGTTTGCCTAGGTTGGCTTTGAAGGGAGTCAGGCGGTGTGATAAAAATGTTTGGCCATGGCTCGTTCCCTGCATAGGCATGCCCTCTGCCTTCCCGCTCCCGTCCGTACGCAACTGTCTACAAAACACACCTCTGTGTCTGAGTAGATGGCCAGATTTCAGAGTAAATCCTTCCGAGGAGAGGCTGTGTGTGCGCTGGAGTTGCATCTGTGTGTGTGTGTGTGTGCTTTTTCTGAGCTGAAATTGGCCAAGAGCTTAGAATTAACCTTGATTCTGTGTTAAACTGTGTTGTCCTTGATGTAAGAGGGACTCCTGTTTGAATGTAATCCATGTGTTCATCTAGGAAAATAAAATGTATAACAATGAACTGAGTTACTGAAATTGACTTTTTCTAGAAGATATTAGTGTATCTAACTTGAACTATTATGTGTGTAGCTGTTTCACAACTAAGTAGTGAAATGTCCTTTGGTTTGTTGCAGATCTTTAAAAGTTATTGTTAACTTTCAGGATTCAGGATGTAATTTTACATTCAAGCCACTATGAACGATCACCTTTTTGCATAATTCTATATGACTGTCCTAAATGCAGTTATGTTTTTTGTTTATTATAGCATACATTCAAAAGTTCCTCTCAAGTATTTTATTTGTTATGTATTTATTTTATTTATTTATTTATTTTAAATATACAGTATGCCACCATTTGAAAGTTTGGGGTCAGTAAAATGCACATTTTATTCTTATTTTTATGTTTATTTTATTTTGTTTTATTTAAAAAAAAATTTTATTCAATAAATTAATACTTTTATACAGCAAATATGTATAAAATTGATATATATATATATATATATATATATATATATATATAGATAGATAGATAGATATATAATCATGTATTACGTTTATAAATAAAACATTTTTTAACACATTGACAACAATATTATTGCAAAATTATATGAAACTGAAGACTGCACTAATTTCTGCTGTAAAGCACAGGAATAAATCTTATTTGTAAATATATTAAAATATAAAACAAGTATTTTACATTATAATAATTTTTCCCAAAATATTACTGATTTTACTGTAATTTTCATCAAATAAATGCAGCCTTGGTGCGCATAAGAAACTTCTTTTGAAAACATTTTAAAAAACTGACTTGATTTTCTGAATGGTAGTGTTTTCATTAATATGTTCAATGTCTTATTTTGCTTTTTTATTATCTTGGGGAAAAAAAATAATTACGTTGTTTTTAAGTGGTTTTCCTTTGTAATTCCTACATTAATGGGTTAATTTAGCCAGTTGTGTCATGCTGATGTATTTCTTAGCAGTCTTGCATTCAGCATGAATCTCTATGGAAGTTTCTTTCTCAACTCTGTTGAAAAGATTTTTTTTTTTTGTACTGTGCGCTGCGCTTTTCCCCTCATGCTCCCTAAATGTCATTAATTAGCCGAGGTTAAAATAACATGGAGTGGAAGCATGTAATGTGAGCGTAATTAACCACCTGAGAGAAGCCACATAAAAGCTCATTACAGGATAATTACCCCTCGTTTCAGCCCGTGAGAGTAGTCTTGGCTGGGACGGAGATTCCAGGGTTTTTAGAGGTATATGTTTTCCTCACATATGGAAGGATGACAGAAGAGGAGGGGGAAAGATAGGAGGATATTGGATGAGAAGTGGATTGGTGATTTTCATATAAAGCCTCGGGTGATTGTGAATGTGAGCGACAGGAGATGCCATGGCAAGCTATATTGTATTTTATGATGTTAGTGCTTTGTGTGTTTGTGTGTGTGTACCAGTGCAGCAGTCTTCAGTTGTGTACATGTACTTCCCATACTTACAGGTGTGATATGTGATTTATGAGTGTGATTCTTACCTTAGGCAGATATTTGTTTGATGACAGAGTTGGATCTTTCAGGTGGATAATTGCTGGAGACTTGCTTGTGGAAATTGAAAACTTGACTTCTCGGTGTAGCTCCAGGCTCAGCGTATTCAGATGTTTTATTTAGTGAGAGAGAGAGAAAGACAGGCACTAAAACATGCAGGAATCACTCTGATCTGAACTTTCATTGAATTTTTTTATTGCTTGAAACTAAGTCAAGTCACCTTTATTTATATAAGGCTTTGTACAATACAATCTGTTTCGCAGGAGTTAATAACATAATCAATTTTGCAAAGCATTTTAAAATATGAATAAATGTAAGTTTCTGCTGTAAAGTCAGTTTAGTGTTGCTTCAACATGATATTAAAATTTTACCCTATTTACTTTGTACACAAACCACAGTCTTATTGTGACTGTTTTATCGCAGCATGTTTTTTCTCAAAATAAAGTGTGTTATCATAATTTTTCGTCAACGGGAAAAATTGTTTTTCCTCTGAAATGACTACCACTGTTCTGGCATGTAGTGGAAACTTTCCAGTCAATTTCCAATTGATGAAATCCCATCTTCTTGTTTCACAAAATAAAAACAAATCAGTTATTAATGCTGTTTGAGGCACAGAGGATTTATTTTTTTATTTTTGCTGAAAATGCTAGTTAGTGTCCATGCACCTCAGTATTTAACTGAGCATTGCCCAAATTATCCACAAATAATGAAAATTGTTTTCATTCAAAAACTGAAGTGCATAAGACCAGGGCTGCCTTTCCCAAAAGCGCGTAAACAATGGTGACAATGGTTCTATGATCACTTTAGGCTTAAAATTCTTTTAGGAAACAAATCCCAGATCAATGACGCCTACGACCAATAAATTCCAAAACGAAATACAAAACCCGTGCTAATTACAAGAAAACGAGTTCTGATTATCTGTTGATAGCATAAAGAGAGATTTAAAGTAGTTTTTAAAATGCATGCAGTTAAAAGTGAATCAAGAAATACATCAACACATTTTGTTCTCGCTGGTTCTAGGAATCTCACCAGAGTTCCGCCGACTTCCGGTTCTACATCGAGAACCACACCAGAGACGAAGTGAGTCGGAAGCAGGTGCGGATATATCAGCTCTACAGCCGAACCACTGGGAAACACGTGCAGATCCTGGGCAAGAAGATCAACGCCAACGGAGACGATGGGGGCAAGTACGGTACGGGAGTGTTCCTGTGCTCTGAATAAACCAAGCAGAAGAACCTGTAACATTTGACTCAGTTTGTAGTTTGCTTTTGAGCTCATAAGGCAGAATCATCAAAAATTTAATTTTGTTATCATTTACTCACCCTCATGTCATTCCAAACATGTATGACTATGTTTCTTTTGTTAAAAACAAATGGGGGAGTTATAAGGACTGCACTGGTTACTCTTTGCAATGACTTAATAAAAAAGCAAAATAACACAGAGGTTTAATAAATGTGGTATTTTAATAGTAGGTTATACAGCTAAGCACAATAAACCATTATTCACTGAAAATAAGTCAACTGCTGTGGAAGCGTCAATGACAATTTAGGTCTATATTCAGGTTACAGCCATATTCTGAATATAATATTTACTGTCCTGTACAGTATTTATGTTTATGATGTTTACATGCTATTTATATTGGCGGGCATTAGAATATTACTAAACTTAATCTGACAATCGAATTGTGGCATGACTCAAATATTGCACGATTCATATCGGAATATTATTGTGCATGTAATTGCAGTCAGTGAGTTACATTGAACGAATCATTAAACAAATTCAGGCACTCACTGAACTCTCAAGAACACAGAAACTTTTATAATACTTGTATGGTTCTTTTTTGTCAAATTCTGCAAGATGAAATAAAGTCATACAGGTTCGGAATGACACGAGGGTGGATAAATGATTAAAGATGTACTATCCCTTTAACTCAGACATATTCTTATGCTGCTTGTTTTCAAGTCTTCCTAAATGTCTTTATTTGTTGCAATCTCTGATTGTGAGCGTGCTTTAATCTGTTTCCTGATATTTATATATAGAATCATTAAAGCTGCCTCTTCCACTTTAATTCACTAAATATTTAGGCTAATTTAAATAATGCATTCCAACATAAAGGCTTGGTTTCACAGACAGGGCTTAGCCTAAATCAGGATCAGGCCATTTTTCAAATAGGACATTTAAATATTTTTTTAAAAACATGCCTTAGAAAAAAAAGCATTACTGGTGTGCATCTTGAGACAAAACAAAGGCACTGACATGTTTAAAGAACAGCCAGTGCAAGTTTCTTTCAGTTGAAACAGCTCAGATTTACATTTTAGTCTTGGATTAGGCTAAAACCTTGTCTGTGAAACCATGGGGAAGTGTTTAGTACTCTCCATTAGCTCCATTTAACTTATTTTACTGTGGTGTTTAAAACCAGAGAATTCCATTTAGGCCTGCTAATATCATATCTAAGATGAACTTCTTCTCTTTAACATCCAACCTGAGCTGTTATTAATCAAAATGTATCAAAGTATAAACAAAACAAAAACCTCAGAACTGATGGGCAGTGTGCCCCAGCGGTACGAGTGTGAGAACAGAGACTCGGAGTGAAGATAAACACACTGAATGCTGCACTTAACTTTGCCGACTGATACAAGCATGTTTATATTTCAGTCTTGTGCTCGTTTGTGTCAGTCAGAGCTGTTCAGCATAAAGATTCCACAACAGACACGACTCCATTAAGATCTAGTCCTGGATTCCTATACCTGCGTAATCCTGTTTCTTATGTAGTCTTATAATCCTTGGATGTTTCTGTTTGTGTCTTTTTGTTTGGAGCTTTATTCCTTTGTCTGTGCTTAAAGGTAGAGTTCACCCAAAAATGAAAATTCTGTCATTAATTATTCACTCTACAACAGTATTTTTGTAGCTTTATAATATTACGGTTGAACCTATTACTGATGACACATTAATTATTTTAAATATGTCCTTTCTACGTTTCTGAGTCTTGATCGTGTTATCTGCTGGAGGGTCAGAGAGCTTTCAGAATTGATCAAAAATATCTTAAAGGATTAGTTCACTTTCAAATTAAAATTTCCTGATAATTTACTGACCCCCATGTCATCCAAGATGTTTGTGTATTTCTTTCTTCAGTCGAAAAGAAATGAAGGTTTTTGATGAAAACATTCCAGGATAAAGTGAACTTCAATGGACTCCAAATGGTTGAAGGTCAAAATTACAGTTTCAGTGCAGCTTCAAAGTGCTATAAATGATACCAGACGATGAATAAGGGTCCTATCTAGTGAAACGATCGGTCAATAATAAAAATGTATATTCTTTATAAAGGCAGAAGTACCGAGTCAGTGTTTATAAGTAGTTGAGAAGGAGGACTGTTCAAAAGTTGTTGAATGTTCAATGACACATGTTCAAATGTCTCTTTGTCAGTTTATTGTTTAAAATGGTCAAATGACTCGGTACTTATGCCTACATCAAGCATGACCTTTTCAAGCCCTTTGAAACTGCACTGAAGCTGTAATTTTGACCTTCAACCGTTTGGAGTCCACTGAGGTTCACTATCTCCTGGAATATTTTCAACAAAAACCTTTTGTTGAAACCTTTTTGTCGAAAGAAGAAAGAAATACATACACATCTTGGATGATGTGGGGGCATAGTTTTGAAGGCATAGTTCACCTAAAATTATAATTTACTATGTTGGACCAAACTTGTATAACTTTATGGAATTTAAGATATTATCCACTGAAAATCCTGATATTGACCTTGCACATTTATTAAGATAACTATTTATGTCTGATTTGTGAATTGAGGTTTGAGCAAAATTAGCATGACTAAATGATCATAGATTAAATTTTCACTTTGATTTACTGTTAATTTGGTTGCTAGTTTGTGCTTATATTCATGTTTTGTGTGTATTAGATAATGTTTTTATGATTGGGGTTGTGTTCAGAATATGTGTGCCATTAAACTGCATGATTTCAGAAGCCGATTGTTACCATAGAAGACATTTTGTGCTTGTGTTTGCTATAGCGTCCCTTGTGGCAGAGAATGCAAAATGTGTGTGTGTCATATATCAGGGTTTCCCAAATTGAATTTTGAGAGTTGAAAAAGGATAATAATTAATTAAAACATCCATCCATTTATATTCCATACCTCTTATCCTCTGCAGGTTCACGGGGGCTAGGGCTTAAAAAACATAATTTTAAAATTAAAACAATCAAAATAAAAAAGTAATATATAGATCTTTTGTTTTCCTGGATGTCTTGTGACCATTAAACGATGTCTGAGTACCGTGAACATGCCAATGTGTTGTTCATTTATTAAAATATGGATTTAAAATAGTGGTACTATGGAAGGATTTTCCGGACTATTTTCAAATGGAATTGCAAATTGTATTTTCAATTGCATTTTCAATATGTGGATGCATAAATTGTGACATAATCAGGGCTGTAGTACTCGAGTCCAGTCTCGAGACATTTTTCTATCGTCTCGGACTTGTCTCGGACTCGTTGGTGTTTGCACTCGGACTTGTCCCGGACTTGGTCATTGGACTCGCCAAATGTTCTCGTTGGACTCGGCCTTATCAAGTCTAATCCGTATAATCAAACACAGCTGGACTCAAATGAAGGTGTAGAACCATCTCAAGGATGATCAGAAGAAATGGACAGCACCTGAGTTAAATATATGAGTATCACAGCAAAGGGTCTGAATACTTAGGACCATGTGATATTTCAGTTTTTCTTTTTTAATAAATCTTCAAAAATGTCAACAATTCTGAGTTTTTCCTGTCAATATGGGGTGCTGTGTGTACATTAATGAGGAAAAAATGAACTTAAATGATTTTAGCAAATGGCTTCAATATAACAATGAGTGAAAAATTTAAGGCGGTCTGAATACTTTCCGTACCCATTGTATGTGGTCTTGAAGAGGATCTTTTTTTTTCTCTTATTTGAACTCGGTCTTGACATGGACTCAAACCTCTTTGGACTCGGTCTTGACTCGGACTCGACTAGTCTGGTCTTGGACTCGACAAAGCTGGACTTGGCTACAGCTGTGGACATAATCCAAATGCAATTGCAATTCCATTTGAAAATTGTCCGGAAAATCCTTCCATATGGTATGTTCAGCTGAAAGAAAAGTTTGGGAATCCCTTCGTTGCACTGTTAATAATTGCATTTGAACACAAAATATGTTGGCACGTGGAATCAAGCTTTTTTGTTTGCATTCATATAGTTGTGCTTTGATCCTTAATGTTTAGCATTCAGTATAGTTTATGGAAATGTTGGAGTAATTATGTAGCAGGAATAGTTAATGTGTGTTAATTTTTATGTAAAAATAGAATCTGGTGTTTTTGGCAACATTGGCAGTGTTCTTCATTCAGATGTCATTTATAGCAGTGTGAGCTATTGTTTGTTATTCAGCGAGTACAGCAGTGTTTACTGCTGGAGTGTGTTGATGTCTGTTAAGCAGTGCAGTATTGGTTATACCTGTGTTAGCATGAGAGGAGGCAGATCCAGGTAAACCCTCACACCTGGCACCTGTGAACTCCATGACACACACACACACACACACACACACACACACATGCACGCATGCACTGTGCTCCTCTGTCTCAGCTTTAACCTTGTGTTTCAGCTGTCCTGTCAACATTAATAAGTTTGAACATTCAAAACCATAAGGAGAGCAGAGCATTAGTCGATTCTGAGCTGCTTTTTTAAGAGTCAGACTGAGTCAACACGTTAGATTTCAAATGAGCATTTATGCACATTCACATTTCCATTGAAAAAGTTTGAAGTCAGCAAGATTGATTGTAAAAGACATGTTAAATCAATCAAAAGTGAAAGCAAAGATGTTACAAAACATTTCTGTTTTTAAAATAAATGCTTTTCTATGGAACTTTCTATTCATCAAATCCTGAAAAAAGTACCAAATTTTCGACATAGTTGTTTTTAACATTGATAATAATAAGAAATATTTCTAGATCATCAATTTGGGATATTAGAAGGATTTAAAGAAATATGTGACTTGTCATCATGAAGACTATGTATGAAGAGTTTATTTACAAATACAGATAACTAATTGGAATGCACAATGAAAAAATAGATTTTTGAAAATTGTTAAACAGAGTTATCTTTGTTTTGTTGAGTTTTTGCAAATGAACTATACTGTATATATATACAGTAGTTAATTTGTATATATGTATAAATTTGTATTTGAATGTCTGTATGTAATCTCTTTCTCTCACTATACATATATACATATATATATATATATATATATATAGTAAAACTTGAATAGAGAACAGTTATTTTACATTTTAAAAATGCTTCTTTACTATATTTTAAATCAAATCAAGTCTTGTTAAGCATAAAGGAGAAAAACAATCTTACTGACACCTACATTTTGATCAGTAGTGTATGTTTAGAGTCAATGTGAATAGCTGTTTGCAACTTGATCTGTGGAGAGTGGAATCAGGAAAATAAAAACTGAATATCCAGTTTCGCTTTGTAATGCGTCATGTTACAGAAATAAATGGGTGGTGAACAACTTTCACATCGACTTTTAACACAGCTAGTTTTCTTAAATAAAGCAAAAGAAACATGAAAACAACACTGCATGTTATATTTGAACAACGAACACTCGCCTTCCCAGAAGCATCTCAAAAATGTCTTTGGTTTCACCATTGTTTGGGATAATAAAACATTCACATTACTGAAGGTCAGCGTGTCCGTTTGACATCTGTGCTTTAATATTAATAAGCTGCACCAGTAAGAAATCAGCTGGTGTGAGAGATGCACAGATGGTGAGCTGACTGCTTTAAGCATTTGGGTTTTAGGTACAGAGTTCATTTAAATACAGCAATAGCTGCTGTATTTTCCTTCAAAACGTCATGCACTTGTTAAAGGGGACTGCACCGCTGAGGAGCGGGATCTTTCCCACCCTCATTTGATCTCAAGTGCCATGCATGGATTAGTCGTTCCTCTCATGTTGCCCCGGGCTGTTTTGGAAGGGGACAGTTTTGGTGTTGCTCTCTAAGCCTCTCTGCTTTGAGCACCTTTGAATAGCCCAGTGTGTTAAACAAATGGATCATCCTAACTTTTTGATTGAGTGAGCACGAACTAAAGGCAAGTGGAAACCCAATCCCTGGGGATCTGAACTGCTCCAAGGAGTTTGGCAGATTGCTTCCCCCCCAAGAGAGGGACCCTTAACAAAGGTGGTTACAGAGAGAAAGAGAGAGAGAGAGTTGGGTATTTTTAGGGGTTGTGTATGATGAATCATTACTTTTCTCTAACACTTTTTTTCTTTTTTTCGCATGCCAAATGTAGCTTTGAATAAAAAAGTAGCATGCATGAATACATGAAAGTCGTTTTTTTTTTCATACAGCTCGATAAAATAACAAATAGTAGTAAGAAAATTTACTAATATTTGCATGGCAATTATTAAAAAATACTACTAATAATAATGTTTTTAAATAATGTTTTACAAGTTAAAACAAATATTTGAATAATGTAATATATATATATATGTTTTATATACATGTTTTTGACATTAAAAAGTAAAGCGAATTTGTTGGAAATTGTCAGAAATAATGCAAATTACAATTACATAAATATCTAAATGGTCTTAAAACAAAACAGATATTTGGCATAATGGTCTTAAAATTATGTATATTACATAACACAATCATTTTATTTTATTTTATTTCATCCAGGTGTGTTTTTAATAACTTCACAGAGATATATGTTTTAGGAGTTTATTCATTCAATTTCATTCTGTGAGCATCATATTGTCTTCATGAACTCAGAGTAAACTGTGTTTTATTTTTACCCGCAGCTTTACTTGTTGTGGAGACGGAGACATTCGGGAGTCACATTCGCATTAAAGGGAAAGAGAGTGGATACTACATCTGCATGAACAAGAATGGCAAAATTATTGGAAAGGTATGTTTACTATCACACATCGAACTACAAAAAATATCAGATTCAATGTCATTTGCTGATTTCACTTTTTTTTGCAAACAGGTATAAAAAACAGGTTTGGGCCACATTAAATTATGATATGAGTGTAACAAAATTGTTAGTTCCCATTTGTATACTTTTTATTTACATATGAGCTTATTTATAATTGCAGTTATGAATATGATTACTCGTGCATTGCATGTTTAGTGTATGTCAACTTGATGTATGAGTTTGTAGTTGGGACCAAAACCACTGCTACTGTAACCAGCTCATGATGGTTATATAATGGAGCCAGTCAACACATATTTTCATACCATCTATTCAAACAAAAATGAAATATTGAGGCTGGCTGTTTGAAGTTAAAAATTGTCCTTTTTTCCAAGTCCTTGTAACTGCCATACCACAAACAAATCTTAGTGGAAAGACCAACACCCCCTACATTTGCTATGAATAGGACATTACGTGCTTCACTGGCTTGTTTGAACTGACCCTAAGTTGAAGGGCCCAATTATTGTGTCTTGTTGGCAAAAGCTGGTCATTCTTTTAAAAACATTATGCTTTGCTTTGCAAGACGAGCGTCTTGTCATACAATAGTTTAGATGTGTGCAGATCAGTTTTTAATCAAGCTTGGAAACTATATTGAGATGAATATATTGTAGAATGATAATAAATAGGATTTTAAAAAGAGGGCGTTTTCAAACATTTCTTTGCTTTATAGATCATTTATGGTTAATTGCTCTTTAAAATAATTGATTCTGACTGGTCAGTCATTCTGCAGTCATATATTTTTATATTTTATTCTAAATTATTTTAATAATTATTATTTATTTTATTATATTGAGATTAAAAGGAATAATATGGAAGCTTGACATTATTGTAAAGTAAACTACAGCAGGGTCATAAAACACTTTTTTATTAGTAGCTGATAAAACTAAACTAAACAAAACTAATGAGATAAAATGGAATAATGAACTTTGAGAAAACTGTATTTTATGTTAGGGTTTATGTACATAGACTGTACATAAAGTCCTAATGAGCAATCAGACTATCAGCTGAGAGGTTGTTCGACAAGTGGGCCTTTTTTCTGACACGTCGTCTTGTCTTTTCTCCTTAGCCCAATGGAAGTAGCCAAGAGTGTGTCTTCGTGGAGGAATATTTGGAGAACAACTACACAGCACTGGTGTCGGCCAAATACAAAGGCTGGTATTTGGGTTTTAACCGAAAAGGTCGACCCAAAAAAGGCTCCAAGACCACGCAAACACAACAGGAAGTGCATTTCATGAAGCGCCACCCCAAAGGAAAAGTGGACCCTCTGGAGGAGTTTCGTTTCACGACGGTAACGAAACGGACACGAAGGGCACGGCGTTTAAAACCCAACCCCAAAACGAACTGAGACGCCCACCGTGCTCCTTACCTGACAAACACCTTACTCTAATCCGAAACAGGAGAAAGCAGAGGACACAAATAAACAGTGGCTACGGAAAAGAGACAACAAACTTAAGTTCAAAGATGTTTTATTTTTATATTTCAGAAGCGTCAAGGTTCTCCCAGCTGTTCAATGTGGGTCTTTTTTAAACGTAACTGGTGTCTGTTATTTTATTTATACTGGATTAACTAAGGATGACCTGTAAGGAACCAGCGTCTCCTGCTTTGACACGTTTAAACTCTGGAATAGCGACGAGAGCAAACTGCACCACCTGGGAAACCTTTTATTTTCATTTGTGTTGCCCCCAACAACAAGGATCCAATATTTTCCACTGGAATGGGCTGTCATGGAGACACAACGAGAGAGCGATAACAGAATCATGTGACCTTCGCAGGCCTCCGTAGGTAAACGTGAAGCTTTGAGTGCAATATTTTCAAGAGCCTCTCTGTGGGATGCCTTTCTCGTCTGAACGGACAGCAGGACTTCTCTCGGGCCGAATGCGCAGAACGCTTCGATATTCTTTGATTCAGCTTAGACTGATGTGCTTTGACTAGCCAGATAACAGCATTAGCTGTGGTGATAGTGTGTTTGTGTGTGTGTGTGTGTGTGTATGTGAACTAACGCGAGCCTGGATATGAAGGGACTGGAACAAGGTTTGGGGAATCACTCTAATGCTCTACATTTGGATCATGCATACATCACCCTAAATGTAAGCTACCAAAATATGTAATGCAAAACCAGGTAGGATGCATCGCTCTTAATGTCCTGGACACTCAACAAGTGTCGGATTTTGACTACTTCCAGGTCACTCAGCCAATGATATCGGTCCGAATGACAATCAGTCATGTTCTAGAACGTTTGCTCTCGGTTCTAGAAGGTTCGTGACAGAGGAAATTCCTTTTCCATCCACTGTTGGTTGAGGTCGACTCTCCATATGGGTATAGCTGTAGTATACACTCGTCTATATACTCATCATCGTCTGTCAGACGTTACTAACAATCATGCCACTCGTACGATTAAATAAATGTATGCAAAAAATAATAATTTTATTACTATTATAAAATATTTATTGCCTTCTCTGTAAATATGACTTGATGAATTTATTTGACCTCTGTCAATAATAATAAAAAAGAGGACTATATATGGAAAATGAATATATGTTATGACTGTTTTGTGGCCTTTGTATATTTGGATGTGTGACGAACAATATTACAGTGCTAGAAATTCAATGTTGCAGTACCTGCTGCTGTAGATAGTTGCAGTGTGATTTCATATTCAAATATATTGGTCAAAAGACTCAATGGGTCAATAGCCTGGGTTTCCCTCCAAAGTTCCAAAGAATTAAAATATTGCATAAAAGATTTGCAAATAAACACCGTTTCCATCCAATGAGTCAAAGAGAACAAAATCGTCACTTCCTGGTATACTGGCACTATATATCAATGAGAAAAGTTGGAGAAGCCACTGAATGTAATAATTTTTATATATAATAAATTGCTTGCACCTCAGAGTGTGAAGACAAATCACAGTAAATGCGGTCATTGCTTTCAGATGCCTGCTGTTTGGGAACGGAGTCGTGAAAGACAGTTATACAGAAATACTTTGATGACAGACTTTGCTCAGGGATTTCAGAATGACCATAACATTTCAGATGCTATGGAATGAGATCGCTCCGCTGGTTACTTTCCCACAGCACAAAGACTTTTTTCATGCGCAGAGAGGAATTTATTTTTCAAATTTTTAGCACAAGTCAAAAATCACCCCAAGTGAGTGTAAAAACATTTTTTTTTTTTCAGAATTAAGGCCATTTTATTCGAAATTAAGCATTTCCAATTGTTTTGGATGTGATACTTCAAAATGCTCATGATGTGGTGGAAACATAGCTATTGAAAACAAATAATTCATTTTCTGAGGTGATTACAGTTTAGAAGCAGATTTCAAGCTGTAATGCACCGCAAAATAATTATGTTTTTCTTTAATTTTGACGGTTATATTTTCTGTTTTTAAGCATAAACATTTTTTATGCATTTTTTGATGCAAAAAAGAAAATGGGATTAATATCTTAAGTCATTGTGCTTCTTGAGTTAAAATATCTCTATTTAAGAATGGTGATATATCTGTACTGGAAAACAAAGACAAAAACACTGAGTTAGAGAAACATTGATTGATTGATTCATTCATTTGTTGCAGTATATTTTATTAAAGCAATAGAAAACAATGGAGCAAATTCACAGATGCATCAAAAACAACACTGTAATTAAAACATATTAAAATTTGTGCTTCAAAAATTTTAGTTTGATGATTCCAGTTTGAAAAAAATATTACGTGGAGTCTTTTTTTTTTTTTGCTTGTTGCAGTCTTTGCTCCTGTATATCTGTCCAGATAACAGTTGCATATCCTTCATCTTTACAAGCACAAACTCTTCATTAGCATAATCTCCAGATACATAACACTAAAATCTATAGACACTGAGACAGAGCGAGAGAGAGAGTAGCAACTGGGATGTTAAACGCACTCACATTCAGTGCCATGATAAATAGTGTTCCCAGCCGTGATTTATTCCTATATTTTTAAAAGGAAAATGTCAGATAATTATTCTTGTTAAAAATATTCAAGAACTGTTGTCATTTAATTTTTTTATTATTATTATTTTTTGTAATTTTCAACCAGACACAATTAATCAGCAGAATAATGCAATAAAATGAATCATTGTTGCATCCCAACAGACACAAGACTTAAGTCTAAGACTGTGTATTAGGCTTTAATTCTATGCAAATCATAATATCTCATTAATCAATTGACCAAAACCCAGACAGTACAGTACAGTTCGTTAGTAAGCATTGAAGATTTGAAAACCCAAATTTAGAGCCTTGCTCAGCTTGATGCAAGTCAATCTTCACTTTGACCGTGACTGACTGCATAATAAAGAAAAGAGCTTTTAAAGAATAAGATGGGTCTTGAAGCACATTAAACAGGCCCACGCGTGTGTGAATATGTTCTTAGACGGCTGTAACTACTAGGTGTCCGAAGCATGCTAAATGCAGCACAAGGGAGCTGGATTTTGACGCAGAGGTTACGCTTGATAATTTGCCATAGGACATGAGACAAAGAGGCGAACTGCACTGTGGAAGTTGAAGACACGATCCAGAAAATGTGTCATGGGGAAGTTATGAGGCGTAAAGACAGTGAAGAGTTTCTCAGACAACATGGGGATTCAAGGATCATTTAGATTCAAGGTTATATCAACAGAGCCCCTCCTCGCTTTTACATATTACCGCTTTTATGAAATCAATTAGAACCGAAGGGAGTGAAGGAATGCTCAAAGAGAATGTTCGGAAAGGTATTAAGGTCAATGGAACTATTCCTTTTCCAAATGGATTTCCAAAACTTCTGGTATGAAACCTTGTTCTGGGAGAAATTACTTTTGCGGATGACAGCGAGCTCATTAGACAGTCTGCATGAGCCACTAGAGAGAATTTATTCTAATTCTCGATGTGTCAATAACAGACTCGAAGGTGAAAGCGAGAGCTCTTGAGCAAAACTCGCTGTCGGGATGGTGGTAGATTTTTTAAACTCTCCCCCTCCGTGCGTCTCCAAGCTCTTAGGAGTCTTCTTTTGGCAAAGCTCTGAGACTTTAAAAAGGAGGATCCGGAATGTAGGGTAAGATGTCTCATAATGTTGTGTTCTGGAATGATGTTTACAGCAGTAGTCAAGCTGAAAGATGGCCCGTTTGAGGGAAAAATGCCTTTTGTTTAACTTCTCACTGATGTTATCAGACGCAGCCACCTACAGCGCAGGGAGACCTGGGGATGTCAGCTGATTTAGATGGCTGACGGATTGTCTTTCTTTTCCCCTTTTTATTATTCCTTCCTTAAGGCTGAATAATAATGGGCTGTATTTTTTTAGATGGGTGTCCCCTCCAAGCTTGAATTACTCGGGGCCAGACGGAGCGTTCACATACAGGAGTCTGTCCGAGTCTGAGGAGGTTTAATGCAGCGCTGCTGTTTTGGGTTTTACTTTTACTCAAAACCCACTTTTATTTCTTCTTTTTTTTCTGCACACATTTTTGGTCATGGGGTGAGTAGGAGGGCTGATGCAAGAGGTGATAAGGCTTACAAATGTTTTAAAGTTGCTGAAAAATATGTACACATTAAAATGACCTCACAGCACCACATGAAATCTATGTGTTTTTCTATTTCTCACTCTCTAAACGAAAGAAAAACAGCTCTGGAAAGTACTTGCTAACAAGTCAAATTTTTGCTAACATTTTTCTCCCAGAATAAAATAAAGGTAAGATATGTTATTTATATAATAATAATGGTTTCACTTTATTTTACAGTATGTGCACTTACATGCACCTACCTAATAAATTACTGGTAATGTAAGGTAACTACATGGGGTAGGGTTAGGATCATTGTTAGGTTCAGGGTTAGTACCTTGTCTTTACCTAGTTATTAATTATTAATTTTAGTGTTTTTGCTTTCTCACAGAACAACAACAATGAAGAAAAGAAAAAAGATAATTACAATAATAAAATACAGAACATTAATTGGTCAGGTAATAAATAAACAGGACACAAATTCATAGAATGAATTGTCATCATGATTTTGAATATTATTTAAAAGAAAATGTTATTGTTATTAACAAATCCCTCATAGTTTATCATACATTTATCATTATCAAATTTGTCATAGTTTTTACAAAAATATTAAGCAGCACAACTGTTTTCAACACTATAATAAAAATAAGCAAATCAGCATATTAGAACGATTTCTTAAGGAATCGTGATACTGAAGACTGCAGTAATGACTCTGAAAATTAAGCTTTGCATCACAGGAATAAATTACATTTTAAAATATATTTAAATATAAAACAGCTATTTTAAATTGTAAAAAATATTTCATAATATTACTGTTTTTACTTTACTTTTGGTCAAATAAATGCAGCCTCTGAGAACATAGCAGACTTTTTTTTTCTTCAAAAACATAAAAAAAAATCTTACCATCCCCAAATTAAAAAAAATAATCAGATATTTGATAATTAAAGATCAACAAGTTTTTAACTCTAGATGCCTGCCTGCTTTCCTCCTTTGCCGTAACCTTTGATCAGTGTAGGATGACCCTGGTACTGACCCAACATATTGAATCTCTCTGTAGCCGCTACTCTCAGGATCTGAACTCACCACAGCAGCCGACAGCTATTCTTAGGCAAAAGAAGCGCTGACTTCATCACAGGAGACTCCAGCAGTGCATGACTGTCCAGGATGCCACTTCTGCTCTCTTTTAGTTGACCAGTCTCTTGCCTTTTAAAAATATTGCACTCTTGGGTCAGCTTTCAGTAAAAGCCGTAACTAAGGGTCATGTTTTCCACGCCTGGTGGCTGCCAGTCAGCACTTGTTTTCTTTCACGAGTGACAAGCAGAAAATAAGGTGCGTGCCGCAGCACGGCGGTCACTGTTGCGCAGAACGTTTCTCAACGGTCGGGTTAGATTGTGAGAGGCCAAACGTTCCCCGGATTGCTCTCCTCAGCAACCACACACTTAATAAAAAGCCGTGTCAACAGAAATTTGGTGGCCCTCTATTCTCGACACAGAACAACCTTTGTCTTCTTAAATATTATTTCACTTCGCCTCAGGGTTTTGCGGAGGAACAAACATGCGAAACCAAAATAAAGGTTGACCTCTAATATAATCCTAACTGTCACAGCTCTTTGAATGTCATTTTCCTTTTTTTCGCAAAACCGTGCAGACACCACAAACTTTCGTCTCCTTTCTCAGTCAATCTGACCACAATTGGCCTCCCTGCTCAAACTGTCAAACACACAGAGAGCGTTTTGTGATTCCCTCACTGTCTTTACGACCGTTCACATACGTGTAGTGGAGAACTGTTTTTATTACATATGTGCCTGTAGAAAACTATTCTGAGAAACATCTGAGATGTGCTCCATGAATGTCAAGGATTCAAGATCTGTGGAGAACCATTAGTGGAAAAAGAAACAACTAGATATATATAAACTACCGTTCAAAGGTTTGGCGTTGGTAAGCGTCTCTTGTCCACCAAGGCTGCATTTGTTTGATCAAAAATACAGTAAAAACTGTTTAAAATAGCTGTTTTATAATGGAATATATTTTATGATGTTATTAATTCCTTTGAGCCAAAAGCTGAATTTTCAGCATCATTACTGCAGTCTTCAGTGTCACTTGATCCATCAGAAATCATTCTAATATGCTGATTCGCTTAGAAGCGCTTATTATTATCATTGTTGAAAACTGTGCTGATTAATACTTTTGTAAAACTGTGGGACAATCCTGTTTGTTTCAGGATTGTCCATAATTTGAATGTTCTAAAGAGCAGCATTTATTTGAAATCTTCTGTTTTTAGTTTTTAGTGGTAATTATATGTTTTTCCTTCACTTGTGTGTCATTAAGAGTTTAATTTTGCATTTACAACTCATTTCAGCTCGAACATGAAAAGTGATTTTTTTTTTTTTACATATCAAAAAGGAGTCAGAGCTTTATAACTTTTGGGTTTGCACAGTATTGATGGTGACATGAAGATAAAGATCAGGTCTGATCTCCATGAATCACAATGGTAATGCTTCTTTTTCACATATTCTCACATTATATTTGTCACAAACGGATGAGGCGAGAGACGTTCGGATTCACGTGCAGGTTGTTTATTGTGAACACAGAGTGAGACAAGCAGGGTCGATCGGGAGCGTGCAGGCGTGGATCAGACAAAGCAGAGTGGTCTGAGTCCAGGCGAGGGTCGGTAACAACAAACACAATCCAAAGGCAAAAACGAAGGCGGTAATCAAAAACAGGCAAAGTCGGCAACAGTAGATCAAGAAACAGAGATATACACGAATGAACTAACGACAGTGAGACAGTGCTAATGGACCGTGACAACATACAAACACTTCCGGGATTTATACACATGAAACTGGGTCAATGGGTGGAGCTAACACTGAAACACCAGGACAACTGATAGGCGGGGCGGAGACATGAGTCAAACACCAAGGCAACATACAAGGTGGGCGGAGACAAGAGTGCACAGGTGATAGTTCATACATGAAACGGAAAAACACAGACACAGTACATAGAAGGCTGGAGTGCCATCCAATCTGGACTGACACATCCAGCTGATCATAACAATATTATTGCCAGGACTAAATTACTTAATTTACTACTGGCAAGATTTAATTTTAAAAATGTCTTTTTATTTTGCCTATTTCTTTGCAATTTTTTTCATTAGCATGAAATTTAAATATATATAAATATATATATATATATAAATTATATATATATGCACATGATAGGTGCAAAAAAAACCAAAAACATTATTAGGAATTCAATTTAATTTAATTATTTAATTAAATGTATTTTATTATTATTATTTTTTTTTTATTATTTTATTTTATTTTATTTTATTTTATTTATTTTGAAGGACAGATTTTTCCACCATTTTTTGGCATGAAACCTTCATGGTCTTTCTAAACTTTTTGATTAGACTGGGAACTTGTAACATGACAGTAAATAAGGTCAGTTTTGATGTCATATTAAAAGTGCTGCAGTAATTTCTTACTATACTGTAAATGTGGAAATGTTCTGGTGTCATTCCTTTCCATTTATTTCACCTGAAAAACACTGTCCCTTTGATACATGGTATTACAAACTCTTGTAGTTATCATATTATTTGAATTCATTATTAGTCATAAACACACTGGTTTGTAGCACAAACTGTTCTACTGTTTAATGCACTTATTATTCTTAGCGGCTAATTAATCAGAAGTCTCACACATAAAATAGCTTACTTCAGCATTGCAAAATCCGGTGGATATGTTACGTTTGCAATATTCACACAGTTTGCTTCTCTTCACTCGAACACAATCAGGTCAAACTACTCGCTGACCCCGTGTACTCAATGAGCACATGAAATAAATCCCAGCGAGGCTGTCGTCAGCAGGATCTTTTGACCACAACATGACAGAGCCGTGCATTTTCTGTCATGAGAGGATAGGGGGATGGAGATTGTCTGGTGAGGAGCAGTGTTAGGGCCCTCATGCATGTCCTTCCTCCGGGGGGCCACCAGGGGCCCGAATCCTCTTCTACTGACAGGTGATTCATCTCATTAGTTTCTTTCTTTCTCACTCTCCCTCGCTCTCTCGGAGCTCCTCATTGTCTTGCGATATGAGACGGCTCTTTGTTGTGCGTTGTGCAGGGCTGTAATTAGTGAACTGTGCGCGGGGCGTTTTTTCTCACAGAAATTCTTCAAAATTAATCAGTACTTTCCCACTGATGGCAAAAGCCTCTTGACCCCCCTCCGCCTCTCCAAACAGCCCCTCTCTCCAGCGCAGAGAAGCTTTGGGGGAGAATTCCTTTGTTTGTTTTGTCAAAAACATATTCTGGGGTCATCACAGAACTTGAGCCTGGTCTCTGTTGATGCTGGAGGACTGAGCTATATGATATCACATCACACATTTATCTATTTATATGTGTGCATTGCGTGGAATACGTACATTCTTGCTTTTTATTTATTTATTTGTTTTTTATGTAGGTATTAATACATTATTTATAGCTTATGTTTATTACTTATCTTTAGTATATGTACAAATTACTTATCTTGTTAATATTAATGTATCAGTTAATATTTAATTATCTTTTAAATTAAATACAATTTGTCCTTATTTTATAATTTATTTTAAAAATATTATCATTGTAATTTTCTCAGTTATTTAAATAGCTTATATATTGCAATGTATTATGTCTATTTCTAAATACATCATAATAATAATAACACACACACACACAGAGACACACACACACACACACATCTTTGGGTTCTTCGTTACCTCTCTCACCAAGGCTCTTCCCCCCCGATAGCTCAGTTTGGCCGGACGGCCAGCTCTAGGAAGGGTTCTGGTCGTCCCAAATGTCTTCCATTTTAGGATTATGGAGGCCACTGTGCTCTTAGGAACCTTAAGTGCAGCAGAATTTTTTTGTAACCTTGGCCAGATCTGTGC
>JAUMHE010000063.1:6445856-6458872 GCA_032359235.1 Enteromius mattozi | reverse complement strand
CCTGCCTGTACAACCCTGAGCCTTGAATAAACTGTTCGCAACTGAACCCGCATGCCTCACGCCCGTCATTCGTGACAATAAGAGACAAAAACATAAAAAAACTAAACAGAACAAATATAATAATATGCTTATTCCAAACTTTTGACTGTTGGTCATATTTAATGGTACTGTATAAATATATTTGACATTTCATACATGAATCATTACATAATTAATAATAAATGCACATAAAGTTCTATATTAAAAATGATATATATTAAAAATTATAATAATTTGACCTGCCTGCTTTGCACAGGAGGCAAGATTGCTTTCTTTATTGAATTAGGCAATTTATGATGATTTTTGTGAGTAAACCTAATTTAAATAGCAAGGAAACATGTTTGTGCTGAAAAAAATAATGATTCTGAATAGATGTTATATGAATATAATAAGAATGCACATATTGCAGCACTATCCTTGCACATTTACACTAGAAAAAATGATTTTTCTATGTTGTAAATAAATACAATGTGAGTACAATTTTCCAAGGAAATACTATTTTGGTCTTCCTACTTGAAAATTTCAAGCTTATATCTGTGTTTCTTGTAGTTTCTGTAATTATTTATCATGTAATTTCTGAGTGAAAACTGTTTCAAATAAATTCCTGCATCGAATTGTTTTAGGATCGTCAGCTGGATTAAGGTGGTTAGTTAATGACTAAGGTGGTTAGTAAGCATTTAGTGAACTGGCCCCATCATGCATCACCATATGGAGACTTGCTATCTCTCTTTCTCTCTTTGTGTCTGTAGGAAACCGAGCTTGACTTTGCTTTCAAGTCTTGATTTGAATGGAATCCTATGAGGTGAAGCATTCGCTTGCATTACAGTGAATCTCTTTCGGGTCTCCATTTGTCTTTCTACCCCCCTTCGTCTTTTTACTTTTTCTCTCATCCGTCACTACGGACGGACAGCTTGCTAATGAAGGAAACTGAATGGAGTGCGGAGGCATTATCCCGAACTTCTCATCCATGCAGAACGGCTTCTCGTTTAATGGCTTAGGCCACACAATGGCAGATGTAAATAAAGATCAAATGAAAGAGGCCATGACACACTCGAATAGCCAGGGAGAGATGCTATCTGCACAGGCTGATATTCAAAACCTCTTGGGAAGGCGATAAAGGACCTTTCCTTGTTGAAGAGTGTCTACCTTTTTGTTTTAAATGCTGGATTGGGTTACAGAGAAGACTGAACAGGTTATAGAGTTGACTGAGTGTGTGAGCGGGGAGGTTGAGAGAGAGAGAGAAAACAGACTCTAAACTGTAGGAGGACCTCAAGCAGACAGACAGAAACATGGCAGACCACCCTTACAGTGATTGTGGTCTGTACACTGAAAAAAAAAAAGCCATTTTTATTCAGAAATTGCAAGTAAATCTCACAAATAATTACAATGTGAAATTTTGATGTAGAAAGACTGAAATAGTATTTTCGTCTTTATTAATCTTTGTTTTAACTTTTAACATTTCATTTAAAAAAAATATTTTTTATAGTCTAAAAGATGAAAATGTTGAAATGTTTCTAATCAAATATTTGCTCAATGAACAAACTAAGTCTACTGAAACAAATATTTATGCTGAACAAAATTAACTTTTTTTAAAACTAATTTTAAGCATATGTTAATGTCAGCAAAAAAAAAATTGTATGCAATATATTACATAAGCCAGCAAAAAATAAAATAATTAAAATTGATTAATGTAATAATAATAAAAAAGACAGTGATACAGCTAAAGCACAGTTATTTAGAGGTGAGAGGAAAAAGTTGATAAAAGATGTTAGCAGCATATATAGAAGTAGACATTTTTCAAATTTGCTATAGTTATGCAGCTTTACCAAAACATTTCAAAATTTTATAATGCAAAATTTATGTAAACACAGAGGATGGTAAACAGACAGGACAAAACATGTAATATTTCAAAATAAAAGTCACATTAATGCGAACCTGTTGAATTCCTCTTGTGTTTATTTGTGCCCTTTGAAGGGATTCTTCACCCAAAAATGAAAATTGTGTCATTAACTACTCACCCTCATGCCATTTTAAACCCATAAGAGCTTTATTAATCTTCGGGACACAGATAAAGATATTTTTAATGAAATTCGAGAGCTCTCTGAACCTGCATAGACAGCAACGCAGCTGACATGTTCAAGACCTAATCCTAATGTGTTAAAACCTAATGTGTTTTAATGTGTTTTAACACCCTAACAACATACTATTAAAAGAATCACAATCATAGTGGATGTGCATGAGACTGTGACCAGAAAGGGATAAACTACAGTTGGAAATGCTGCAAGTCTTGCAAAAGTTGTCTTTTTCACTATCTGTTAAATTTTTTCCTGTCCATCCGGTGAGATTTTAAGAGATTTTGGTTCAAAGGACTTTACAACAATGGAGATTTTACGTCACGTCCAGACTTAGATGTATCTCTTCTAGCCACAACCGTATGAGACCGACGGTTAAGTAGAGACACCCTGTGCTTTAAGTTATAAATGATATAGAACCTGATGAAAAATATTTATTTAATGCTTTCTGTGTTATATTTCGTCAATGTGAACTTTATGAGCAACGCAATAGCAAAACAGATGCAGATAAACTGTTTAATGCATCATTTGCAAAAGCATGAGCAACAAAAATGATCCATAGCCTCAACACAAAAGGACTGAATTGAATGTCAAATTGAGCTGGACTTCAGCAGGTCTCTTGAAAACAGACTGCATTCAGGCACTTTGTGCTGCTGAGGGCTTTATCTGTCCATCAGGGAACTTCAATCACAAAGAAGCTTCACTTGAGCACAGATAAAGCAGCCTTGAGCAGATATATACAAATCTCTCTCCTGTAAAAAACTCACATCGTGTGCCATCAGTCAAACGCTCAACGTGAAGTTAGAGTAGCATTCTTGTGTTTTATAGTCTGGGGAAGTACCTACAGGTGTTGCTGTGCAAATATCATCCTACCACATGTTCTGAAATTATTAGAGCAGAGGTTTGCATGACAGCGCTTGGCCCTGGACCGGGAACAGTCAATTTCAGGATGAATCAGCTAAAACAATAACAAACAATGAAATTCCGATCTTTATCATTCATACTGCAGCGTTTCACAACGCCTGTCAGGATTATCCAGGTATCTTGCATCTTAGTCGTGAAGTGAAATCTGTGATGGTATTTAGGAAGTCCCTCATCAGGAGGACTGAATACAGTTCTAAGACATGCTTCCTAAGACAAGCTGGAAATGGCTTTTGTGTTTTGCAAAAAGAAAAAGTAAAATAAAAATAAATAAATAAATAAATAAATATACAATTTTATATATATATATATATTAAATAAAAACTAAACTTTACACATCTAAACTTTAAAAATATACATAGAATTCAGAAATAGTTTTTAGAAAGCACAAATAGATGTTCTCTTTAACTCACAGAATTACAAAACTTGACATATAACAATATATATTAATCGTTTATTATTACTTTTTTTTTGTCCCTACTTTTGCTACAAATTAAACTTCAATGTAATAATAATACTAATAATACTATAACTATTATTATTATATACATTACTACTACTACTACTACTACTAACTCATTGTATACAAATTATTATTATTAGTAATACTAATAACACTACTACTAATAATAATGGTAACACTTTATTTTATGGTTACACCTATTAGTTGCTTATTAGCTTGCATATTACTAGAACATTAGCCATTTATTAGTAGTAATTAAGCACATATTAATGCCTTATTCTACATCCCTAATCCCCAGTACCTATATTTAACAGCTACTATTAATAAGATTATTAAGATTGATTAAGATTTATTCCGGGAAAAGACATACAAAGTGTGTGTAAAGTATAAATGTGAACATAAAAGTTGCAATAATTGGTCATTTTTAAAGTAATTTTTACATGCATCTTTGATAACCTTATTAGATGAGAGGAATATTTGCATTTTAAAAAAACAATTGTCATTTCACAGCTAAAACACAGGATTGCACTTTCCCTACACAGACACTTTGAAGGTGCTATTGTTAGTTAAGAATGAGAAAGAGATTTTGGGTGGCATGGTGACAACGTCTGCATAAGAATAAATAAACAAATACAAATCAAGCAAGCTTTTCTCAGGAAGACTTTTGATTTCTGATGAGCGCTGCGTATTAAACGCCTGCCCTCTTCCTGATGCTTGATAGGGACTTTCCACTCTCAGACACTCATTAATCAAAGCAAAACTCATCAAAAAGATGAATGTCACATTTTAGTGATTCATTCCAGCAGAAAAAAAGCCGCCCTGCCCTGAAACACTGATTTCACTATTTAGCAATTCAAAGCCAATTTGTAGGTGTTGCTTTGTCGTGTAGCCGCACTGCAGTGATTGATGGCAAATCTCTGTTTTCTTTAGCCTATTAAAGGCTGCAGGTTTTCCTGCTCATAAGTTAAACAATAGCAAAGATGTTCAAGACAGGAGTGGTAGAACTGACAAGAAAAACATCTGGGAATATATTTAATTTCAATAGGAGATCAGAGGTATAACAGAATTATTAATGAGTTGAATAACAAAAGAAGCAAAAGGAGTCATCTGTGTTTGATGGCTCTTTTCTTGGCATAGAAAACAATGTTAAATCGCAACCACGAACTGGTAATATTGATGCCTTTTCATTATGATGCACATTCCAAAACATTCATGCGCCTGTTGCAGACTCACTGAAGCTCGGATGACTCAGGAATGATCTCCTCATTGTTGAGAAATCTGCTGGATAAAGCTGGAAAAGTCGAAGGGTGGAAATCCATTTTCTGCCATTCCTTGGCTCGGGGCGTCAGTTTAACCATAACAATATAAAAGAGTATCACTTCACGGTGTCAGAGAAGTGTTGCAGATGTGTCCTTCCTTCACTTAAGGAGTCTGTGGTTTGGGGCCAGATTCAATTTATGCCTTTGTCTCCTATCCCGGGTTAAGCTGTGTCATTTGTAACCAAGACATAACATGAAACTTGAGGCCTTTTGTTCCAAAGTGCTATTCGGTCCTCTCTCTTTCCCACTGAGTTCACAATTTAATAAAGTCTGGAATATATTCACGCTCACTCCATAAACAAAAACGCACCATTTCTCAGCTGTGGTCTGAGGGCCGTATCGTTCTGAACAATCTGTCTCTCTGTCTCAGACTTACACTGTCCTTCAGTGGAAAAAGACAGTTTCATCCGCTTTTATTGTTAAGGAGACAAAATAAGTGAAATTTAGCCGGGTTCCAATATCTAGGCGAATCAAAATAAGGAAATGTTATGTGACAAAGAAAGGGTGAATCACCTTTCTGTGAGCCTCAAACAGATTACTTTTGACCCAGTTACTGTAGGTTGGAGTATATACTGTATATATACTGTATACACACACACATATACCAAGGTCTGTTAGAATAGGTTGGAGTAGACTGTACATACATATAGCCTACATATGAACACACACAGTTGTGCGCACATTGTGGTGGCAAAAGAGGGAAACAGGCAAAAAAAAAAGAAAAAGGGAAACAGGTAAATCCATGGAATCACAGAAAAAAAATTAGGATTAGGAATGCAGTTCATTTTTATATAAGACTGTTGTCAAAGACGCCATTTGAAATTAAACACAGACATTTAAATGGACAGTCTGTGGAAGAAACCTGATGTAATTGCCACATTTTTTACACATAAATGAAAATTTTGTAATTAACCATTTACCCCCATGTCCTTCCAAACCCATAAAAGCTTTGTTCATCTTCGGAAAGCAAATTAAGGTTTTATTTTGCATAAAAAAAACAATAAAAAAAACAGGAGGCTTGTGACTGTCTTGTTAACTGCCAAATAATCTTCACTGTCAAGGTCCAGAAAAGTATGAAAGACATCGTCTGAATAGTTCATCTGCCATCAGAGGTTGAACTGTAACATTATAAAGCTATGAGAATACTTTTTGTATGGAAAGAAAATGAAAATAACAATTTTATTCAATGATTCGGCACCATAACGTCACCGTAGCACCATTTTGGAGAGCAACTGCTGGAAACACACAGCATACACAGTTCTGTGTCAGCCACAATTGAAAGATACACTGTTTCTGTACTTCTGTATAACACATATTTCCATTGCGGAAAAGAACTGTTTTACCCTTTCGGTCAAATATAACATTACACAGCTTTAACTTGTGAATGCTGACAAATTACCATGGTATAAGCAAGATAATGCACGGCTAGCTGTGCATTAAATGATTTTAATGTACTCTGTGGAGGCCTCCACGTCATGCATTATAACTGTTTAATGCACAGCTAATTGGTGCATTATCCTCTACATATGCACACATTCAGTCTAATACTAATGTACATTATTACCAACATAACAGGATAAATAGTGGTCACAGGTATGATTCTCATGTGTTTTGCTACCAAAAAGCAATTATAAGAAACAGAAGTGCTAAAATGCTAATTTCCGTGTTTTGGCCTACAAAAATATGTCATCCCTGCTCCACTCTATTGCAAAGATTATATATGTTGTCTGTCTAGCATTTGTGGTTTGTGGGAGGAAATGGACATTGAAGTAAAACCCACTTCCTTTTTTCTCAAGCACACGAGAGCTTATAAAATGTGGACCACTGCCAGACCCAACTTATAGAAGCAATGATGTAATGTTTATACAATATAGGGTTATTTCACTTCACTGTCAGGCTGCAACCTCACCTGTGATTATTCCATCCCTGAGGAATCTCTGCAGGTTGAGCAGAGGGGCAGACAGTGACGGCTCTGTGACAGAAGAAGCTTTGCTGGGTATACGGCCCAAACAAACAGGTTTGCACAAAGCCAAACTATATGGCTGCACTGGCATCTGTTCAAGAATGGGGAAATTTCAGCACACAGATGGGTGGTGGGACGAAAGCATTTGGTTTGTGCTAGATGTGTGGTCATCTTACATGCTGCAGAGGTGTTTCCTCAGGAGACCGACCCTGTGAGAAAATCTCTCTCCGTTAAGAGAGACCAGCTGCTCAAACATCCCAGACACACGTGCAGAACCTGTACAGAGTGAAATATTGAATGCGTGTTAAATACAAAGATGCCTGTTTCGTCTAATAAGTTCATTATTTCCATTAGTTGCACACTTTGGTCGGTAGCATTTGAAGATATATGTAAGTCGAACTACATGAAATGATATTGAACACCTGTTTTAATTCTGCAATAATAGTTATTTAAGGAAAAAAATGGGATAATAACAGTATTTGGTGTTCAAAATTTGTTTATTTTTATTCACTTCATACATTTTACACTTTGGACAGCAGCATTTAAAGCATACATAAAATGGCATTCACAACCTTTTTTACTTGGGTAATATTTCAGTCAAACGGTAATAAATGAACAATCACGGTTCAGTCGAGTCCTGATGGATGTAGTTAAATGGTGGGATTTAGCTTTATCCATTGGGACTCAACTGGACCATGAAAAGTGGTCTTTGAGAAAAGGGGCTGTTCAAAGGCAGAGCAAGTTTAAGAGAGAAAAAATACTCAGTGCATCTTTAAAAACATTGCACAAGTGTTTGTAATTGTAACTAAAAACAAAACTGAGTACATGAAACGTGCATGATAAAAAAATACTATTGTATTTATCAGGACAATGCATGTCATTTTACTGTAATGTTTGTAAGTAAAAAAACCCAAAACTTTACAATATAGAGTAAAAATGTAAAAAATGTATACTGCCCTCCAAATGTTTGGAAACACTCTTGGCAAAGTGTGGTTTTGGATGATTTAAATAGTGCATCTTTAAGAACATTGCAAAGACTTTTTAAATTGTAACTGAAAAACTAAATCTAGTGAATGTGCATGATAAAAATATATTGTATTTATCAGGATAATGCATGTCATTTTATTGTATTTTTTATTTTTATTTTTTGTGATATAATTAAGAGTGACATTTACATGATGGCTATTAGTATATTTTAAAGCACCAGACTGATTTTAAGCTTTCAGCTAGGTTAATTTATTAACATTATATCAGGAAATAAAACTACAAACTGCAAAATGCACAGGCCAAATACATACATCTAAAGTCCTCTACTGCCAAAATAAGCCACATTTTAATTGCATGCAATTTTAACTGCACTTTAAAATGAATCCTGCAACAGATATAAAAGGCAGTGCTTACACGAAATGACTAATAATAGTAATCGTGACGGCAACACTGTAGTTATTTGTTTACATATCTGTGACGCACTGATACGTATTTCCTTACAAAGGTTTCCCAGAGAAAGAGACAGACAGGGAGGGAAAGAGGCAGACAGATAGACAGGTCAGAGGTTAAACATTGCTTAGTCACATTTGCTCCCGGCCCATTTTAGCTTGACTATGGCAAGTCAAAGGCTCGTGCTTTCAGTAATGTCACGGTTCAATACAGAGTTCAGCCTGGCTCTGCTCACTCAAGTACACCTTTGTTTAAAGGACGCAGCCCTTTAATCTGCAATGGGGAGAACATTTCAGGAAGCGATTTCCAAAGGAATCATTTGCCGTCAGGTAAACTCCAAAATACCCAAATGTTTTGACAGATTCCAAGGTTACTGAAGTATTTTGATGGAAGCTGGAACAAAATATTTTGATAAGGAGGCCTGAAAGATGAAATTAATGGCACATTGTGGAGGACCCGTCTTGATCTCAGGCATTATGTGAGCATGTGTAAAAAGATAAGGCTTAGAGCTGGTAATGTACCGCTGGCTTTTATAGTCCAAAAAATGGTTTTGGCCACAGCATGTTCAGTGCAGCCGAAAATGAGAGTGTCCATAAGTGTCTCGGGGAGCCGTAAACAAAGCCACACATTCAACAGGACTAATCTCTTCCTATACAATATGAGCTTACACCTGATCTCCTTCTGGCACCGCTAACTTACTCATCTGTGTGAGACTGAAGGGATTTCATCGAACATCGCTTTGTCATTCAGTATGTTTACATACATGTTTATAATATAAAGCTATTCCGATGACAGGCTGCTGCAAGTTTGGGTGTTCACGAATTCCACTCTATCTTCCTGTAATTATATTCAAACCCAAGTAAATCACAGCAACATCAGGTGATTGCTCCAGTCTTAGGTGCATTATTTACAGGATGTTTAAGTACTTACTCAGCTCGTATTGCTCTGTGTTTCAGCCACACTTGTCAGGCCCATTTCAGTTGCTTCCACTACATTGCTGGTCAATGTTCTTGCACAAGAACATTAAAAAAATAATAAATCTGTCAGAAAGTTTTACTGTACATACTACAGAGTATTTTTCAATTATTCCATTTATTGTGCTAGTGAAGCAAATAAAAAGCATAACTTTGTGCTGAATTTAAACTAAGTTATAAAGGTAATCGATTGACAGCCCTAATATTTATTCATGCTACTGAAGAGTGAAATATCAATTGAACTGAACAGAACATATCTATTATTTTTTTGGTTTTATCTCGTTTTCAAATAAAAATATTTATTGTTAAAACAAGACACATTTTCTTTTTGCCAAATGAAAAAGTCTTACAATATATAAATATTTTCTAACAAAGTATTTTTTTGTCTTGTTTTTCAATAAAATATCAAATAATTCTTACTTCATGAAACGTCACTTGTAAAGAAAAATATACAGAAGCCCCTTTCCGCCACTGAAAAAAAATAAAATAAAAAAGGTAATTGTAACTCTCTCACAAAATCTGTCTTTTTTCCCTCAGAATTGCGTGATAAAAACTCACCATCGATAAAAAGTCAGATTTGCAAAACATAAAGCTACAATTCTGAGAACACATCAGTTTTTTTCCCCTCAAAAGTGGACTTTATAATTCGCAAATGTGTTTAAATCTCATAATACTAAGAAAAAAGGTCTGAATTGCGACTTTATATCACACAATTATGTTATAAATTTGCAATTCTGACTTTATAACTTGTAATTGCAAGTTTCTATCTCACAATTCTGGGAAAAAGTCAGAATTGTGAGATAAAGTTACTTTTTTTATTTTTTACTTAGAGGTGGAAACGGGCTTCTAGTAAAATGACATAAGGTATTAAGTCTTATTTAAGTGTTTTTGCCAAAATCTGCCAAATCTTTTCTATTTGAATTCAGTTTATTCTTCTAGCCATAAATGTACATAATTATTATCTTATCTTAAGTATTTTTCCTTCTCAAGTGACACAAGATTGCTACAAGGAATCTACCAGGTTATCAGGATTCTTCTTTCATTAAATGTTTAATGTTCAATTAATCCAACAGTCCTTTATTAATATGTGGAAGTCATGTAAACATTTAAAGCACATGACTTTTATTTTATTAGTCTGTGTTAAATTTATACCAGCAGTAGATTTGCTTGATGTATGACTAACTCCCTGCCTTACACCATCGCCCAAAACTGACCTTACGAAAGACTTCGACTTCCAAACAGATCACATTACTGTTGCATACATAACGTCTGAACTTTGAAGAATTCAGTAAGCTGGTCACTTGAATCCACTTCACTGTTTCCATAAGAGCATATAATAAGTCATGATAAGAACAAAAAAATTGGGAAAAAGACAGGCTCCGTTTGAAAAACAGAAGCAGCATTTTAAAAGATTAGTTCACTCAAAAAATAAACATTTACTACTCAAGATATAGATGAGTTTGTTTCTTCTTCGGAACAGATTTGGATTATTTGTTCAACGATGGGTTGTCTGTAGTGAATGGGTGCCGTCAGAATGAAAGTCCAAACAGCTGATAAAAACACCACAGTAATTCACCAGTAATCTACAAGACTCCAGCCCATCAAATAAAGAGAAAATAAATAAAGTGTCACAGAGTTAGTTCAACAGGTTTTTGTTTATTGGTGAGCATAGATTGTACACTGAGTTTAGATACTAATCCTGAGAACAAACCTCTTAAAAAACAGGGTATTTTTGAGAGCTTTACCTTCTGAGTGATGAGAAGATCTTCACCCTTCAAAGTGTACAGCAAGTTTTGCGTGTCTAGTGTAAACACTGTCTGATTCTAATCTAAGATTACAAGAGAAATGTCTCTCTAAAAGCAGCATAAAATTTACAGTAAAAAATAGTTTCCAGCCTATATCAAAAAGGCTCCAAGGATGTTCAATTCATTAAGCAATTTAAACAAGTCAGTAGTCATTTAACATATGTCAAATAAATACATAGGCCTAAATATTAAATACCTTCAACTTTTAATGCTAATAATTATTTATCAATTATTTCAGTTTGCATTCTGATGCAATTTGACAAATGTAGAATATAATGCTTATTGTGCAAGTGAAACAACTTCTGCTGTAATTTGTATGACAGCCCTGTCATACAAATTATACAAATCGTTTTTATGCTTTTTAATTGCCATTATGACCACCCCAAATAGCAATATAACAGCAGTCTGAGGATGGCTGCAGCTATTAGTTTTATTCTTGAAAGCATAAAGCAGCACAAAAGTTTAAAGAGGTAGAAAAAGTCAGAAAGAAAGATGTAGGAAGAATCCACTAGCATAAATTTGATTGTGTCCCTTTGATCTGGATTAAACACTCCTGTCTAGAAAAGGAGGAAAGGCATTTCTTACAGTCTTTAGTGGTGACTAAGTAGTTAGGTAGCTGCCCTTTGGAGCATACTGTACAACGGGATGAGCAATGCTCTGAAGTGATCGGGTTTACATAACCATTCCTGGAGTGTCCCTCCAATACTAGGTGGATACTTGATCTAATTGGTCATGGATATGGGCAGAGTTTGCTTTTAAGCTGTAGTTTATTTTAGAGAGCCGGGCGTGCTGAAAAGACCAGCTCACTACAGACAAACACAAAACAAGCAGTGTACCAAATTGGGAGTTTTCATAGGAATGCCATAATACAACCATTTTGGTTCATTCATTTAGAAACTATTATTTACACCAAAAGAACCTTTCCAGTACAATGGAAAGGCTCCATGGATAATAAAGTTTCTTCATGGAACCATCAATGGCAGTAAAGAACCTTTATTTTTTTAAAGTGCCCCTTTTATGCCATTTCCAGTATTGCCTTTAATGCAGTGTGTAATGTAGCTGTATATGAATGTAAACAATCTTGTCTTATAAAACATATTCCAACAATCTTTGATTAATTTACAACTTCAAAACTATCTTTTTCAACTAGCAATTTCTGAGTGAAATATTTTTCAGTGTAGAAAAACCGCAAAAGCATTTTCTTGTAAAACACTCCAATAATAATAATCTTTCGAAACATCAGTTTTTCAAACACAACATAACATATAGTGCGAAAGCTGTTATTGTTCAGTATTTCAGAATTTTCTTCACTGATTTATAGTGAATTCTGAGGAACAGATATACACAGGGAACACACCCATTTGTTTTGCTTTACGCCACTCTGCAACTCCCTTTAGTACAATCTCTGTGTGTGTGTGTGTGTGTGCGTCTGTACTGCATCTGTGAGTGTGTACAATGTCACTGTCAGTGGAGGAACCCCTCTGAAACACCTCAAACCCATCACTCCTGCAGTCTCATCGCTGGGAGTCGACCAGCTGATAGAATTATGATGTCACAATAAGATAAAGCAGCCATCACAGTGTGATGATGTCATATCTTACACAGATAGTAGTTAGGAGGGGTTCGTCATGACTAACTGAGTGTCCAGTGATGTGATCACTCTGTCACTACTCCAGGGATTTTTAATGCAGAAAACATATCCACAATATTTGCATGCTATTAATATACTCCTGCACATTGTTATGTAACAGAATGCAATTCATATTAAGACTTGAAAACATTTCTTATCTTTGAAATAATCTATTATGCAACAAGCTCCAAATGTACATCTCTTCTGACTGATTCAGTATAACAAAGTATATATATATATATATATATATATATATTGAGATGCCCTAGGTTTGATTTGCTTTTGTGTAATGAAACTGAAAAGATAAAAATAAATAAATATATACAGTGGGTACGGAAAGTATTCAGACCCCCTTAAATTTTTCACTCTTTGTTATATTGCAGCCATTTGCTA
>JAUMHE010000063.1:6426318-6445756 GCA_032359235.1 Enteromius mattozi | reverse complement strand
TCGGCAAGTCATTCCCAGACACTGTGAAGCTAAAGCTCATTCAGTAAACTGAAATATGAACCTACAGCAAAATGCAACTTTAACTTCCCATTATTTAAATGCACATTGACTATTAATTTGTGAAGCGTTCTTCTTGAAGGTTATTTAGAAGGTCCTTTTTTTGGCTCTACGTGGTTCTTGACTGGATACTTGGTTCTCTGTAGATTAAAATGTCTTTAATGTTAAATTATAGGTTCTTTAGTGTTTTGGATTCTAGGATCTTTCAAGCACCATTACGGACTGTAAATGTTTATTTTGTTTTGTTGAACTTAAAAAGGTTCTCTTTTGGAGTCAGGCTGCAAAATCCTGTTTGGTTCAAATTAGAACCTTTATTTTTAAGAGTGTACACACACTGTTGTGTTATGTGATAGGCCGCAGTTGTTCATTCCAGCTGCATAACAGCTGTTCTTGAAAAGAGGGGGAGAAACTTTCCAAAACATCTGAACTATTGATTGCCAAGTAAATTCGAAATATTTGATGTGTTAATCAAGCAGCCTATCACGCCACAGAACTGGCCTCAATCTTATTACAGACGACCTTAACCGTTAGCGTGACCCACTAAGACAGTTCTGCAATGTCAACACGAACGTCATGATCGAGGACTGTTTTCAGTAAATGTGTCAAGTGAACATGAATGATTTCCATCTCTTTAACATTCTTGTAAAGGCACGGTGCGTTATATCATGCTAAGCTGTATTTCTGAAAACAAAGGTTTGCAACATTTTTGAGATCTACAAAGAACTTGGTTCTGCAGAAACCATCATTTACTGACATGTTGAAGTATCATGAACCAGTATACTGATATTGTATCCTCCCAAGAACAGTTTAGCAACTCAAAAGCCCTATAAAATGAAAATCATTATTAATGATAAGAGCGAGTTTATCATATCGAATAAACTTTTTTTTGAGGGGTAGGTGACAATCCTGAAATAGTCTGACTGACTGTCACACTCGAGGAATCGCTATTACCGTTTAGTAACAAAATAAAATAATACTAATAAAAAAAGATATAGCCTACTAAGATCAATTAAATATCTAAAAACGTCTATAACAAAAATAGGCTGGGATGAAACAAGAAAAACATTTTGATTACTACATATAGTTATAGTTACATATAGGCTACTTTATGTTATTGTTTTATATATGCATATAAAAATATGCATTCGACATCAGCTGTAAAATCGACATACAATCGCTACCGCTACAACAACACACTTCCTAAAGTGCCACTAACTTCAATTTGCGAGTTTAAAACTCGAAGATTAATTCGTAAACACAACCCGAATCCAAAACAACACACCCCTGAAAAAAGACCAAACATTTTACCTTCTGCAGCTTGTATAACGCTGACTTCCAGCCCCTTAAATGTTTTGCTCGCCAGCTCCTCCAGAGCGCATAACGGCGAGGACGGAGCGCTGATCCCGTTCCGAGACGCGCTCGAACCGGTCACTTTCTCCAACACGCGCGGAGGGCACAGACTACCGACGGACTTCTTGACGGAGGGTTTATTTAAGATATCCTCAATGCTGAACGGAGTGAGTGGCTTGTTGGAGTTGGCCGGAGGTGGGAGTTGGTCCAAGGGACCCCGCCGCCTCTCCTCGCCGCTGGACTGCAAAACGGAGCCTGCCTTCATGTCTTTAGAGCTGGAGGTCATCTCAGTCCCAAGCAACTATTTCGAATAGAAGTCACCTAGTTCGCTCAATCTTGTTTATGCATACAAAAGCCTGGTCTATTCCCTTTTCTTTAAACAGAATCGTTGTTCTTCCTCAGTCTGAAGTGGCTCTCCAAAAGCACCATGCTTCAGGCGTCACAGCCACCCGAACTTTAGTCCTCATATGCGGCTCCAGTCTTCTCTGAGCTGCTCCATGAAGATCTTCAGCATGTGTAGCAGTGTCTCAAGGAGGCTCAAAACAGCAAGCAACCGCTAACGAGTTCTTGTTGATTGCTTTTGTGAAGTTCAATTAGAGGAACACTACACTACTTGCTGACCCGCTGCTCCGTCTTAAAGGGCCAGACCATAATAATGAATTGGACGGAGAATAGGAGGAGTTTCCCCCTGAAGTTTAAAGAGAGGGGAGATGGCTCGGGATGTTTATGCATCTGTTGATGCATCCCACTCCCACTTAGGGCAAACCACGTGCTCCACGCGTATACCTCCCTGAAAAGGGAGAGTACTCTCATTAACACCAATACTAGAGTTCTCTATATGTCAACGTGTCTGCGGATCTTACTTCAATTTCAAAATAATAAAATCAACAACGTATGCTGTAAAGTATTAATAAACCAACAAAATAACAATGCATTAATGAACACTGAGATTTCAAGATTTGTCCTCCTACTGTAATGTCATGATTATTGCATTTTTGGAGGCTGTTATGACAGCATGATTTTCTCACACCTCGTGTAAGCTATCTGCTGTCACAGATCAGAATGCAAGGCATGTTATTGTTTCAGTCCTATAAAAATATTTTTGACTTGATTGCAAAACTGCATGGGCAAAGATGTGGATAACTATTAACTAAGCATTGTTAAAAATAAATACACAGTATTTTATAGCTTACAGTGTTGGTTTTGCCAAAAGCAGCGACTTTTTAAAGCCTTTAAAATGCATACATTTTTCTGGTGGGACATATTAATTCTTAATGTAGACTGTCTGAAATTTAGCAGAGGCATAAGCTGCAACCCAGTCGCACGACAGGTCGTGACAATATCACGAAATTAGCACGAAATCTATTTATTCGTGTCAGCACCACGAAAAAAAAAACGTGCGACTGGGCTGTAATATCCCAATAAAGCAGGATGCTGACTGATTTGGGATTTGTTTTAAAGGGAGATTTTTAAAATATGCGTTTCTCATTTTAATTTTCTAAATAGTATTAAAATTCATGACGAGTTTTAAATTTAAACTGAGGACATATAGAGGACCAACATAAAATATATCCGTAACATCTCAGCCAGCTCAGCACAGTGCCATTCTATGAATTTGTGAAAATGCACGTGGGTAAAGAGCAGAAAGCAGCAGACTTACAGCAGTGCTGTTCTCACCCGCTCCGCGTCGGACTTTATTTCAGATGATGCTCGTGGGACACTGGAGAAGCGCAATAAGCCTGCTATGAAGACGCAGGTAAGATGAAATCGAGTTCTTACTTTAGGAAAACGCGAAGAGATCAATGACTGCTGTAATAATAGGCTACCTAAAATAAGACCAACAAAATCAAATATTAATTTCCAGACATTCGTGATTTCTGTGTGCTACAGTGAACTTAGGCTATTATGCTTTATTTTTCTCCAGCTTGCTTTTTAGCACAATTAGCACAATAACCTACAAAATAATTCTTATATATAGCCTATAGTCATAATACAATATATTTTATATAGCCTATATAAAATCTTAAAAGCTATTATAAGCTATTAAGATTTATATTTTTATGATCTTCTCACGAATATTTGAAAACAACATTCAGATGTATTGGTTTTTGATATTTTGCTGTTTGGTTTATTTCTAAAATAAGAAAATGAAAAACGTCTGCACCAAAATCACCAAATATTTTGTCACAGATTTAGGCCTATAGCTAAACAATCCAACAGTGCCAAACAAAGTTAATTTCCTCCTAAACCTCGCCGAGGCCTTTAGACTAGTGATTATTTAGGTGGTCTCATAAATGTAAAACATTGGGCAATAAAACAAGTGGCGATGCTGACATTTGATAATATTTAACAGGGTTTCAATAATCGATTAGGGTGATAGATGGTCTCTCTTACACGAGTCATTGGCGATGTATGGCCAGTTCGCAGGAATATCGCATTGTCCGTGCCAAGAGCACCATATGGTGACATCCGTACAGGGACTGGAATGAGCCAAACAGCTCACGAGCACTAAAACAGCACGACATTCTATTAGTGCGGGTCCAGACCGCTCGACGTGGGCGACACGGAGCCAAACTATAATAGAATATTTTACGGCAAATGAGCAACAATGCACTGAACAAATGTATCTAGCCAGACTACAAAAAACATGCTAATGAGTCTACAGTAATGTCACATCCTTGCAGTTACTCTTTATATTGCTTTATATATAATCCACGCATTAAAAAATGCACCAAAGCAATTGTAAATTTCATTTAAGTGACATTTTAGGTTTTTATATATTTTTATGAAGTAAAATATCAAAACATTTATTTGAAGAGAATATAAATATTTCAAGGAATTAAAATCAAGGAAGTTAAATCAGCTTATTGTAAACAAATAAAATAAAAATATGAATCATATAATAATAATAATAATAATAATAATAACTATTATTATTAGTACAGCCGAGTTCAAATGTCCTTAACGAATTGGTCACCTCAGAATGTCAGGTCAGAGGAAAGCTGCTAAACCTATTAAATGATACATGGGTATTAATGTAATGTGGAAGGATAGGATTTCTGATCGGGAGAATGATGCCCTTCAGCGCCAACAATAGCACATTCGCATTACCCCACGGAGGGCGGGTAGAGAAACCGAAGCTGAACATGGTGTTACATTTCTCTCAAATGCGCGAGCATTATTAGTTCTAAAGATAATCCCGTCATCTCTCTTCTCCAAACCGCTCTGAGAGGATCCGGACGGTCTCAAGCGGAGCAGCGCTAATTCGAAAGGTTTTCTTTGGCCTAATTTAAACGTTAATTAGAAACAGAACACCTGACATCATCAATCATCACAGCTTTAAGGGGAGCGGGGTTTTATTTTCGCCCAACCCGTCCCTGCGTCACTTCCCTCAGACGCACACGGAGGTGGCAGCGATCAGGAAACATTTATTCTGGATAATGCTACTGTGCACGAGATTACGTTATATTTGATATATCGAAACGTGCAACGATAAAATAAAAAAAGAATATAATTTAACAGAATTATATTACGGATAAAACATGATTCCATAATCAAATAAAACGCAACAAAAAGAAAATGCAGTTGTAGCCTATAAAATAAATGCATGTAGCATAATGAAATGTTATACTACATGCACATAACAAATATAATTTAAATTGACTATTGTATACACTAGCCTATTAAATACATCACACGTGTAATATTAAAATATGCTAAATAAATTTGATCTTGGAGAAGATTAGATTTTTTTTTAATTATTCTTATTTTTCTCGATCTGATCCAAATAAAGAATTTCTGAAATGTCTGATTCCTTTACAAATTCAGTCTTCAGAGTAAACGATTGTTTTCATTTTAACAAGACTACATAAAAATGAAAGCTCAGCTGTTGACTGATATTAAATAGGCACTTCTCATAAAATATCACACTAACACCTCAAATGTCTCTGCTCCACTTTTCTGCTAACATTGCTCGCCTCTCTCTCACCCAAACAGCTGTACTAACTACTATATAAACATGATACGGGGACACACGCATTAACGCGGAGCCAAGCGGTGACATTTGACTGTGATGAACCTATCGGGTGTGTTGTGTAGTGAGGTGTTACTCTAGCTCTGTGCCGCTTATTTCCCAAATACCCTCTTGGCATAGTTAGATCCCACGTGCATTGATAACACACATATATATAAATATGAAAATATAATATATATTAAAAAAGATATAAAGGAATTTACTCTAAAATAGAGAATTATAATGTCAAATAAATCCTGATATATGTTCTGGTCGGTTTAAATTAAGAGGTAAGAATGAGGTCAATGGTCTCGTGTCTAAAGACTGTAAATCCAAGCAGTGTGATTGACACGTTCTTTCATTATAGCTATTGAGCTGTAAACCAATCATGTCGGCGTTTGGTTGCTCTCAACAAAACAGCAGCACAAAAACTGCCTGTACAAACGCACAACGGCTATTATAGGCCTCCAATATGATCAAAGCATAACAACATGTATATAGCATAGCCGTTATTATGCGTATATAAATCAAATAAAATAATAATATGTGCAGCTGCTATTGTCGTTTAACACTCTGGGAAAAAAACAAAACAAAAAAACAAACAAACAAAAAACATTCAATACCTTTTCAAAAGCACCCTTTTGTAACTTTACGCCCAAAGTGCCTGATATGTAGCTACCTTTGTTTCTGAGTGTCTATATATATTTATTTTATTTTTAAATTTATCATTTATTTTGGATTATATAATATATTATTCATTTTGGAGCTGAGGTTTAAATTTGTTGCAGAAGCGCAGGATTATTGGTGGATGTAATGAGCTCGATGTAGTCATGAGTGTTAATTGTGTTTAATAATGTCATATCGACGAGTGTTTCGTCCAATTTGACAAGCTCGAGTCAATTAAGGAGCAGTAAAATCGGAAATCCATTATGGTGAGGCGCGTGCACATTTGACGGTCACAGGTTAATTGCGCGCGCTGGTTGATGGCTGGCGGCGCAGTGAAGGTGTCCAAACAGCTCTCATTATTACCGAGGCACCTCTCTCTAAAAACAATATAATCAAAGCGTCAGAGTCGCCTGCTGTTTTACATCCCATGTTGCTTTTGATGGTGTCATGTTCAGCGGTATTTAGTACCTGTTGATGTTTTCTCTTTCTGTGGATGACAAATGCCCCGGCTCCCCAAAGCGCACGCACCCTCCCCAACAGCCACAAACCCCGGACAAACGGACGCGCGGATCAAAGGCTCGGACCCCACCAGAGCAGTGTTGCACCCCGCCAGCGCACCACTGGGGTCGGGTCCAGATCATAAAAAGGGCCGTGAGGGGCACGACTCCTGGAGGGGATTATGGAGCTTTTCGCCGTGAGTTCCGAAAAAGAGCAGCGAAGGTGTGAACAGGAGGAAATGGATTCGTCCTCGCTGATAAACGCGGTTATTTGGATAGATCGGCAAGGCGTGGGAATTCGATGGAGATCACGGCTCTTCACCAAACAAAGGTGCAATAAATCATTTCACTAACGTACGTTTTTGTAAGCACACATGCATAGTAAGATCAAAAAAGTATAGATGCTACAGTCAGTGTATAGGCTGTAACAAAATAATAACGAATATACATCCAGATAAAAAACCTACTTTTACCTCACGCTCTTCGGTTTGTCCAATTATAAGAGTTATTTTTGCATGTCACATCAATTTTAACATAGAGACATTCTCATTGCTTCTCCACTGAACCCCTCCACCCTCTCTCTCCTCACCTGAATGAACGGTTGACACCCCAACACACTTCACTGATGGACACGCGCAATTACGCACATCTGCGTCTGAGCGTCCAATGAGCGGAAGCCAAAACAGAGATGATATGTGTTCCAGTCCATGGCACTGCCACTGTGCCACGCTGCCAGAGCCATCCATGTGTGAAGAGTCATTTGAGCTCGTAAAATTTCGTTTTCAGAAACACTGAATGCATAGAATGGATAAAACAATCGAAAACACTTTTGCACGTCGATGTAATTAAGCACAATAATAGGCTACTAACAATGTGTAACAGCAAGCTGTTCTGCACACATTAAGGACACGTTGTACATTATTATTATTAATCATGTTGTAAAAGAAAGTATGCATATTTATACTATTTTAAATTAGTAAAATTTTTTGGTTATTTGAAAACGAACAAAATAAGTAAATTATAAATTATAAGTTAATAAATTAATTTATTCAAACTTAAACTTCATAAACAAACAGACAATATTAATAATAATAATATTACTCATATGGATAATAGTGATCACAAATGTGTAGGCCAGTGAACTGAAAAATAAACCGTGAACTGTGAAGTATGTAATACCATGTTTTTTTTGTTTTTTTGGGGGAAAAAATATTGTTAAAAAAATGTGAAAATTTTTGACGACATTCAACTATTAACGTGTCTGATTTTTATTTTTTTTAATCTGAAGCAAGAGACATAATCGTTGTTTTTCTGGTTCTCTCTCTCTCTCTCTCTCTTTCTCTCTCTTTCTTTCTCTCTCTCTCATACACAAGTACCTGTCTGGTTTTTGAGCTCTGCGTCACGTGAGCTGATGCAAAACCAAGGAGCGACGATCAAAGAGATGCGCGCAGATGATTCAACTCCGATGAAAAATAATCACACACTCATATTACTGTATAAAGATTTGTTGACCTTTTTGATTAGGCCTCTGTACAGAGAAACAAATCTGAGGTAGCCTATAACACTTAATTATACAGTTTATTTTCATTTATTTAAACATTTATTTTAAATGGTGGACACATTATGCAAAATAATGCATGTAAATAAATGTGGGTCATTAACAAATTGGGATTTTCGTCAAAAGGAGAAATCTTTAAAAAGAATTCTAGCGTAGAACACATTCTAAATGTAACATTTGAATAAAAGTTAGTTTCATAATAAGTAAAAACAAGTACAGGGTACCATTTGCTGGGGAAAAAAACCCGATTGAATAAATCCTTTTAAAAAGTATTAATTTAATTCCCTTGCTTCATGAATACACGTGGGTGTAAACAACTTAATTAGTTAATAAAAATAATAAATCATATTTTACAAAGAAACGTTTAAAAAAACGTTCCCTTTTAATAAAATTATTAAAATATTTAATAGTTTTAAAAATATAATCGTTTTAAGTTTTTTTTCCTTGTCACATAGCAACGAAATGTTTTCATGCAGGTAAGGTGTGCCATATTGAGGCTGATTTGGTGAACAAAGAGGAAAAAACAAAATGAATAACCTTACATTTAGAATGTATTTATTTATTTTTTTGTTTAGTATTTTAATAGAATTCACCAACAAACATTTTTTGACAAAAATATAAAAATCACTTTTCAAAAACTGAAAACACTCCAAGGTGTACTTGTAAGTAACACACATTACATGTGCTTACTATTTTAATAACATTAAATTATGCATAATTAAAGCCAAACCCTAACCATATGCAGTTTATTAACATTACTCAGTACTTAAATGTATAATTAAACTACAACAAGGACACCTTAAAATAAAGTGTGACCAAAGCATGTTAAAAGAGGTGTCATTTTCTGTATGCAATGCATTTTAAATGTATTTTTAAGTAACTTAATAAATAACACATTTATGAATTTGCATTTGAGATGACGAGATCTATTCATGACACTATGTCGTGCTGAATGCTCTCTGGAATGTAAATAACTGATCATCAGCTGATTATGGCGCGTGTAACCGGAGGAGCAACATCAGCCACGATTTATGTAGTTCCCTGAGAAGCACCATGCGCTTTTTAAAGAGGGATTTAATTTGGAGTGCACTCCGGGTGCATATCAGCGCTTATGAAGATAAATGCTATCACTAGAGCACACTGTTCCGTGCGAACTACAGCTGAATCAATCACCGCAGTTCTGGCCGCGACCACTTGGGCGCCTAATGGAGAAGATGGAGGGAGGTGGAGTGAATCGTCTCATCAGAAATCCCACGAGGACTAAAGGGCAAGGTTTAAAGTTGGATTTGTCAAAGGCACAATACGCACAACATACAGCTTAACTTGTTGACAATGAATTGTGTCATCATGGAAGTTTGCTATATTATATATAAATAGGTTCTATATATTGTAAAAGAATAAATACAAAAAAAGGCAATATTAAAAACGTGCTTCATATTATTATTTATTCCTAAATATTATCAAGAACATTTCATTGAAATTAGTCAACCTTATTTTTTGTCTGGATGTACTGAATTATTTAAATATGAATTAAAATGCAGTTCAAACTAAATTACTTCCTCTGATGATGATGATGATGATGATGAGGAACATATTTTCAATTTAAATAAAATTAATTTAAATTTATATCTAGAGAAAATCCAGAAAAACATGGCGTGGAACCACATACAATAGTTTTTATTTTCTTAAATGATTATTATTATTAATTTACATTTTTTAATCATTATTTATAAAATATTTGAAAACATCTATTTAGCAAGAAAACCATAAAATGTCTCTCCATTTCACTTTCCAAAACGCTCTCTCCACCTTCAATACCACGTTTGAGGTGAGACCCTTGAGCAAGGCACGGTTCCCCCAACTCCTGCCCGGGTGCCGCAGCAATGGCTGTCCACTGCTCCGGGTCTGTGTTCATGGTGTGTATAAACTTGGATTGGTTAAACGCAGAGCACAAATTCCTAGTATGGGAAACCATCCCTGGCCACATGTCACGTCCCCCCTTTTTTATATATATATACACACATACATGTATAATATGTATACACTCAAGTGTATTCAACATATATAACAAGTTGCAAGTTGCATATTTAATTATTATTATTATAAATCCTAGCACATACCTACATGTAATAACTATTAATAGCTAAGCAACAAATTAGGAGTTTATTGAGGCCATAGTTAATAGTGAGAACTGGTCCCCAATCTAAAGTGTGACTAAAAGGATTAATTAACTCTTAGTTATAAACTGAAAAAAGTACAACTGTAAATGTACAAAACCAACATGACTACAGAAAACTGCATTTCAAAGAACTTGCCAATTGTTTTAAAGATTATTTCTTTTTTACCATCCAAGACATCCTTGTTTGTCATTATCTCGTACACAATTATATATAACATGGATGATATAATGTAAAATGTTATCTTAATAACGCATGTCATACAGACCATATATGTAATACCACTGCAGAGCAGAAACATGGAGTGAAGATTAGTGTTTTCTAAAGTGTGTGTGGAGATGGGAGTGTAATGAATGTGCATCCGTGTTACATTTTATGAGAAGAGTGTCTGTGCGTTCACAAATAAATACTGTATATAACGTGTGTGGTGAAGCACCTCTCCAGAGAGGTGTAGTTTCTCGTAGCCGGAGCGCATAAGGGTTTGATTAAGCTGTGATCAGCTCCTGCCCTCTGCAGCTCCACTCCGAAAGCGCAATGAGGAAATAGCTCGTCTGGTCGCTGACAGAGCCCCGCTTTTTCTGTAAAGATAAATGACCCAAAGTATTAAAGTTTAACACTTTGACAAAACCCACCTGATCTGGAGGATTAATGCAATGAAAAATCCATCTGCGCACGACTCCATGGAGAGTAATGGCCTCGTGCTGGGAAGGTCAAACAATATTTAGGATAAGTACATATCCAGTATATAGAGCTGAACTTTCCCAAGGCTCACACACTTAAATGACACACACACACATGCTCATATGGAAGAACAGTTGTCAAAGGACAGTGGGTACATTATTCTTGGTCAGTGTGCATTGCCAGTCGTGCTTTAAAAGTAATGCACACCTATTATTAATGCATCCAAATGAATAAGTTAGTGCTCATTTAACCCTCACGTTCTGTTGAAAATGACTGGATTCCTAGAGACCTCAGTGCATATGTAACAAAAACCTTAAATTAAATGGTTTTCTGCATTAGTCAAAACCCAGTAGGAAGATGATAGTAAAGCTTTAACAAACAGAAATGAGACTGACATTACAACATAATTTGGGGTCAGTGCGAGCCCATTTCTCATCCAATTAGGGAAATCAGACACTTAATACCTAATGTTTTAGAGCCGTTAAAATGGTCTTTAGTCTCTTAGACCATTGAAGGTTGACTAGGTAAATAACAAAGCAGCACACAACCTGATTACGCACAAGGAATCGGGAAGACTAGGGCTGCGTATTTCCCAGATGGATCCCATAAATAGAGTCCAATTGGAAATGGCAGATAAACGGCGCTGTCAGAGAGGACAAAAAGATAATTTTTCAAAACATCCCAAAGAAGCAGATCCAACCAAACCTTCATTACCCCTCTGGTTTTGGACGAAACAGAAACTATTCACTCCCTGGAAGTAAGTCATCTTACGAAGGAAAAAGAGCTTGTCCCTCATGGAACATTCCTCACGGAACACAGGAGGGGACTGCGAAAAAAAAAAAAGTCAAGAAAGAAAAGAAAGTGTGTCAGACGGGAAGATTTCAGATTAGCAAAACTCTAAGTTTCTAATTCTAATCTTTATACTCATCCACATATATCAATCTTACAAAAAGATTGAAAGTGATATGACAAAACATATTCAAAACATTTCTCAAAGCACCTTTGTGAGTGATCATGTGACAATAATAAACATTTATGGTAACACTTTATTTTACAGTAACACCTATTAACTGCTTATTAGCATGCATTTTACTAGAATATTAGCCATTTATTGGTGCGGATTAAGCATATATTAATGCCTTATTATACATGACCTTATTCTACATCCCTAATCTTACCCAAAACCTAAACGTAACAACTACTGTACCGTACTAACAATTAATAAGCAGCAAATTAATAATTTATTAAAAAGGAAAAGCCGTAGTTATTAAATATCAAGTGTTACCTATTCTAAAGTGTTCCCACATTTATATAATAATTCTTTATATTTGTATTTTGCTTAATTTTTTTTTTTCCAAGAAAAAAACAAAACAAAACAGCGAAGGGAAGCTCAGACAGAGATGTGTAATCGGAAAAAATGCAGAGTGAAAAAACTGGGAAAGGTCTCGGCCCTCAGTCCTGCCATAACTTACAATGTCCTTGTCGCCCATAAATATCAGAAATAGGCTCACACTCAAGCCCATTCACAAGCAGCACTGTTTGTGTGTGTATGTGTGTATCCCAGGGGCCCAGGGTCAATGTACACACACACACACACACACACACACATAGAATTACCTTCAGCTGTATACCGTTTGCTCTCAGGTAATGGAAAGGGAGGTAACGTACAATGAGAAACACAAATTCGGCCAATCGTTCTGCTGACGGCAGCTGTTAACTTACCGCTGATATTTATTGCTGCACGTTTTGAAGCATGTGTGTTTTGGTGTGCTCCCTTCATCCTTTTAAGCGTTCTGGATTTGTTTTTGGTGGAGAAAAAGATAAATAATTGGAGATGACAGTGCTTAAGGAGGAACTAAACCTCTACAGTAAATTTGTCAGAAAACAAGGCTTTCAACTCAAGGCTACGGGCTCCTCGGGTGGGTAAGCAGAGGAGAACCGCTGATCTATTTCAAATCATAGTCTAGAGCAGTCAGTTCTACTCTGAACAATGCTTTTCACATGGTAGTATATTAATCAAATTACATTTGTATAGAAAACATGAGTGGTGTTTATTCCAATTATTTGAGGTGTCCTTGTGGCACATACAAAAGGTCACTTTACAATAGTTATCTATAAAACACCAGTGATTAATAATATTTTCTAGTTTTTTTTTCTGCAAAGATGCATCAACTTGATCAAAAGTGACAGTAAAGACATTTATTTTAAAAGATTTCTTTTTCATATAAATTCTGTTCTTTCTATTCATCAGCACAAAAATATTATGCAGCACAACTTTTTTCAAAATTGATAATATTAATAAATATTTCCTCAGCAGCAAATCATTTTGACACTAAAGATGGAGTAATGATGCTAAAAATTCAACTTTACGTGACCAAAATAAATTAATTTATTTTTCAAAATACACAGAAAATAGTTATTTTAAACTGTAAGAAATTTTCACAATATTACGGTTTTACTGTATTTTTTGATCACAAAAATGCAGCCTTTGTGAACATAAGAGGCTTATTTCTAAAATATCTTACACCAATTTATTTTTTTTAAAGATTATTTCGGTTCATGCACAGAAATATGTGCACAGTGCATGGTCAGCATTGTGTAATTATGATTAAAAAATAATTATCAGTAGTTTAAAATATTTATTAAAAACTGCTGTGTTTGGTTTTTTGCCTCATACTGAAATTAGCAACAGCTGTTATGAAAAAAAAAAGATCAGGGTGACAAAAATAGCATCTGTTTTCAACAAAGCCTTAAATAGCATGCATTAAATCAAAGCCTAACTAATAGAAAAGAAAAAAGGCCAGAGCAGCTCAGCTATTTAAATCATCCGAAGGCTCTTTTGTTTTACTCTTCTAAACACTGATGCTTCATGGTCTTTGCAGAGAAAACACCAAACCTACAGCCTGTTTGGCAACAACAGCATTCCTATCAACAGGAAAAAGTCTTTTAACTTCACCTAAATCTCAGATACAGGGCTGTTGTGTGTGTTAATAAACTCTCTGCTCAGCCAGCGAGAAGAAGCCGGGTCCGATCTGCCCATCTCCAGCAACACCCACAATACTGTGGCCGAGATTAAATGGTATGGAAACGAACGGGGGACAAAACCCATCAGCGTGTCACAGAGGCAGCCGGTATTGTATCTATATGTATTGAACAGCAGAGCCGTCAGGACTGCTGGCACAGTCATTCATCACAAACAAAGCGGGTTCTGTCAGTAACACAATACTGAATACATCAGTAGTGCTGCTCTCTGACAACCAGGACATCAGCAGCAGACCGGCGGAGGAACATTCACATGTTTTAGCCTCTCACTTCTTTTACCTTGAGTCTCTCGTCTGCTTGTTCTTTTCTTCTGCTCTCCATCTCTACAAGCAGGACCTTAAGCATCTCCTAGAAAAAAGGAAGAGTTGTTTAATGATGCAATTTAGGACCACTTTTAATAGTTTTAGACTCTTTGTTTTGGGGTTTACTGTATGCACTAGGCCCCTATAATATAGATATAAGTCAAAGAATACAAATCTGATGCCACTTTTAACCAGTGTTAAACTACAGATTAGAAACTTCAATACAAATGTTAATGTTGTACTTAAAATTAGTCAAAATGTTAATGACCATTTCCATAAGAATTGTATTATGTTATCCAATGATCTGAATTCAATTCAAATTGTTGTAGAAAATTCACACTATATGAAAACTATGTAAATACTTCGCCAACATTGAAATAATCTGTGACATGACATTTTTAAATGCAATATATAAGTTATTATTTTTATTGTTACAAAGCCTGTCCAGAATATGTCTGGGTCATACATAATGTATACACATAATATATATATACATTATATATATATATATATATATATATATATATATAATATATACACATACACATAATACATACACATAATACATGTGTGTGTGCTGTGTATATTTATGCATAGCCTATATAAAGACACACACATACAGTATATATTTTGAAAATATTTAGATTAGATTGAAATATTTGGAATATTTAGATGTATTTACATGTATACTTTCATATTCATATAAGTTAATTTAAATATGTTTAATGTATAAACATTTTTATTAAACATATACGTACATGTGTGCATTTATATATACAAAGTAAATATACACATCACACACACACACACACACACACGTTGGTTTTTGTGATTTATGAGGACTCTCCATAGGTGTAATGGTGTTTATACTGTACAGACTGTATGTGGTATTGTCCTACACTGACCCTACACCTAAACCTACCCCTTACAGGAAACTATGTGCATTTTTAGATTTTCAAAAAAACACCATTTAGTATGTTTTATAAGCCTTTTGAATTATGGGGACACTGAAAATGTCCTCATAAATCACCTTCACATTGTAATACCTATGTCATACCTATGTCATTATTCAAATTTGTGTCCTCATAAACCACATAAACATGCACACACACACACACACATATATTATGTACAGAAATATAAAATATTAAAGTAAATTTGTTAAGTATGCAACATATGGTTACTCTCATATTTGTGTCTGAAATATGGTCTGGACATGTTTTGCGAGATTTTGTTAGTTCTTCTTCCACAGTAGCTATGTAATTTTTTTCTCTACACCCTATTATGTTCTTTTAATATTTTATGTTGTTTTATGAGTTTAAGTTATTTAATTCAGTTTTATTTTCATGTTTCTTTTTGACTGAACTGCACTTGTCTGTACAGTCCTTGTTGTGCTTTATAAATAACCATAAACTTGAGATTCTCTCAATAATTGCACATTTTCTTTTTTATATATATTCCTAAACAAGTGCTGTGACTAACGGCATCTTAGCATCGAGCTCGATCTGTGCAAGCAAACTTTCCACCTTAAATCTTCATCTCTACTTGAGTTATCGGTCTGTTGTGTGTGTCTTTCTGAATGAGTCAGCGGTTGTGGTTTAATTACGGATCTGCTCCGGGTGGGACTAAGGGACCACCACACACACACACACACACTCAAAGTCTCTGCTCTCACCTGGGACAGAAACTCTACAGGGAGAAAAGCAATAACATGTTCAATAGATGGCAATAAACTTGAAGTGTGTCCTCTTCCCCTGCGCTGCGGCAACATTATCTGTTTATCCAGCACAAAACGGAGAGGAACTCATATTGTGCGTCATTACAGAGTGTTACAGTAATCAAATTCAGAGCTACAAAGTGAAGCGTGTTTCTACAGAACATTATATTAAGGCTTAGAATTTTAAAATGTCATTATTTAAGGCATAATTTTAGTTTTTCAATAAGAAATTCATTAAAAATGTATAATAATCAGAGATTTGAGTCATGCACAGAATGAATTGGCTGCTGTAGATTGAATTGTCTTTGTCTTATGCTTTTCTAGTGTTGACAGGATTCATAAATGTGCCTCCTCAATTGAATTACTATGATACTCTAGGTCTAATCAGTTACCAGAAGGAACTGCACAAATGCTATTCCTTTAAAACTTTCAATAATTCACTCCTCAACAGTAATTGGTTTGATTTGACTTACATATTCCATTGTAAATCCATTTTACTGAAAAAAGCAAATTGACTAAAAAAGGCACAACCCATCATCATCAACATAACGTGTTTTATTAGTTCAAGCAGAAAAATAACCACTAAAAAAAACAATAATTCTTTTTACTTTTTATTTTTAATTTTGTTTTAAATAATTACTTATTATTGTTATTATTTTTAATATTATTTTTATGTAAAGCACTTTAGAATACCAGTGTGTATGCAATGTTGTATATAAATAAACTTGCCTTGCCTCTGAAACAACACAATCTATGTTCATGACTCCCCACCAGTAGGCTATTAATAACTCAATAACAAGTCCTTCGCTGAGATACGGAGGTCATAATTTACCAGGCAACAGCCAAGGACTATATTAATCTTTGGGAAAAGACCCCAAGGAATATTAGCGTCCGTGTCCCATAACAGGGGGACAATGATGACATTGTGTGTGTCAAAGCGGCGCAGCCTGCTGTGAACTCATTTAGAAGTCTGGGTGACTCTCCCCTGAGATCGGCCACCTCTCGAACCCCCTTCCCCGCATTTAGTTTTAATTAACCTCCGTTAGATACTGGGCTGTAGCTTTAGCGAGTCTGTGGCAGAAAGGTTAATGATTTTTATGGGCTCGGGGACAGAGGAGGGGACAGATCAATGCGACTCAATTCCCCACACGGCTCGCTCTCACCACCTCATCTCCGCTTACTGTCTCACTGTCAGTGTCTGGACCTCAGAGAGAGAGAGAGAGAGAGAAAGAGAGGGTGAGCAGGGCTTCTGTCTAACACACACACACACACACACACACACACACACTTAGAAAAATGGAAAAGGTACTGTTTTTCTTCCAGGACATTATCCTTTAACATTTCATGACATTTCCCCACATTAAAGACACAACACAATGAACTGTGTCATTCAAAATACAGGTAAAACACCTGTGAAAGATCAATACAGAAAATTCCTTTATATTAATGTTTTGTTGTGCCCTATTTTTACAGACACGTCTCAGAGTGTTGCTATCTAAATGAGCATTTCCTATTGACGGCCATAAAACCATAAATAACCTGAAAACAACTTAAACTGCTGACTATTTTAAGTGAGTAAAGACATTTTAAAGCATCTTTATGAATCAAAATACTTTTTATTTTCCAAGACATCATCAAAAGGAGCTTTTTATTAGTATAGTGTGCTCAAAAGAAGCATTCTGGGTTACACTTTATTTTGATAGTCCACATTCTACTAATTATAAGTAACTTTGTAACTACACGTCAACTAATTCTCATGAATTTACAACTACATGACTCTACTAACTCTCAGAGTAGACTGTTAGGATAGGTCCAAACAATACTGTTGGAATCACTTTAAAAACAATAAAAAACACAGACAATCAGCTTATAATAAACAGAACATTATTGTTCATTGGTGTGGGTGCTAATGTAGTTATTGATATAGTTAGCATTCTTGGTGTGAACGACCCTAAATAGTTAGTTTTTGGGTCCTTGAATTTAGCAACTCAGTTTGACTATTAAAAAGTAAATGCTCTGCACATTTGAATGGATTAATTCAATCATGGATGTTTCACTGATATCTTCATATGTCTGGTTGTAGCTTACAGGGACTCCTAAAACAGCGGCTCATTCACACGCACAGCTAAAGGCAAACGCGAGTGAATGAGCAAAACACCCTGCAGGCAAAGTGAACACAAAATTATAGTCCAACAAAAATAAGCTTTTAACTTCTTGACAGCTAGAGATAAAATCACTGTCAGATAATTTGTCATTCACTGACAACAAAAACAAGCTTTTTAGCGTGAGATAAATGACATACTTTTTACTTGATCAAACAGAAGACCAGTGCCAATTGCAGTGTGTGTGTGTGAGAGAGAGAAATTGTATAATTTGGAAAGAGTTTTCATGCGTTGGGTGAAAGAGGTTCAGCTTTAGGCCAGAAATAAAGTACACAAACACAGGAATAAATGCTTTTCCAATTGGCTGCCAGCACACAGTCCTGTTGTAGATATTAACATGCATCACTGTATTACTGTGGCGGTAACAAACCTCAGTACTCCAGGGAATGATAGAGTTTCCTTCAAATGTCTGTGCCATTAAAGTGGTTAGATGTTGACAGATTAATAGATAGCTTAGTTGCTCTGCAAAATAATGTTTCAGTAGTAGAACCGAGAGAGAACACTAAAAAATAGAATATGTTTTGTTTCAGCATACAGTGGACAACCAGTAAAACTGATAAAAAAAAAAAAAAAAAAAATTAAATTAACACCACAGACTGAACAAAATTAAGCATTGCTTGGTAATTGGTTGACCTAAACTGTTATTATTTCACAATACTTAAATTTATCAGCTGACAGCTATTCACCCTAATTCATTACATACCTTTATATCTTAATTATCAAAAGAGAGACTGAGTTCTTGTCATATTTCATTATATTTAACAAATAACAAATAAACTATAACAAATAAACTGTGATAATGTGAATAGAGGTTGTCTGAATACATTTTGGTTTGAATGTATTCCTTACTCGTAGGAAATTACATCAGTACAATTCTTTGTTGCATCAATTGTTGATGCAACAAACATTAATAAAATAAAAGCTAAACATTAATAAAATAAAATAAGATAAATCAGTGAGGCAAAAATTAACTTCAAACATATATATATATATATATATATATATATGTATACATACATATTTCATTCTTTCATCTTTCATTCACTCAATCATTCATTTTAAGCAAATATATATTGCTGGTGTTTTATCCGTGCATGAATACTTTACATTTTATATTATTTTTATATTTTATTATTATTTTTATTTATTTTATTTCATTTTATATATATATATATATATATAAAATGTAATAAAATAAAATAAATAAAAATAATAAT
>JAUMHE010000063.1:6412363-6426218 GCA_032359235.1 Enteromius mattozi | reverse complement strand
AATGTAAAGTATTCATGCACGGATAAAACACCAGCAATATATATTTGCTTAAAATGAATGATTGAGTGAATGAAAGAAGGCATGAACACAAACAAATAAATAACAGTACACAGAGAGCTAATTTTGGCCATCAGTGGAGAATGGTGCTTTTAGGAAACAGAAGGTGTAGTTACAGCCTCTACCAGCAGGGGTTCATGTCATTTGAGCCCTTTGAACGGAAACACTGAGGACACAACATATGTTTGCTTGTAGATGATTTGCATCCTCTGTTCTAGAGAAGTCAATTCCCCAAAAACAAGTTATTAAAACAGATGACGTAAAATAAGTGAGGGTGCCTGTCAGAGACATTCCAGGTCAGGTACGGAGCATGTCTGCTGTGATACGAGGCTCACATTTGTCATCTTCATCAGAATCAAAACTCTCTCTCACTCATATTTTATATCATTTGGATTTGCATCCAGAAGACATCAATCTGTGTTTCATGCGAATGGATGACATCATCAGAGGTCTTTGGCAGAGTTGTGTGTGTTGGGATTATGCTGTGGTGTAGAGAGATCAGTGTTTTACTTCATTTTGCCTGTTTTAGTTCTTTCCTCAGTCGTGAGAGTTCCTGCTTTATCACTGTACGCCCGTCAGCTGGTGCCTGGGGTCACAACAGCACCTTCTGTGGGCTTCTTTTCCTTTATTTGCTCTATGATGGTCATGCAACAGTTTTGATGTTAATAAAAGGGATCTGTTAGAAAATAGTTTTCTTAAGGGACCACAGAAATGTAATCATTTTTAACAATATATAAATAAAATAATAATAATAAAAAAATAAAAATAAATGTAAAATATATATTAAAACACTAAAAACAATATGTATACTACTCTCAACAAAATAACTGATAAAATAAAATACATCAATATAAAATGGAAAACATATTAATGTGAAAAAATATGATAAAATAAACCCAAGAGTAATATTAAACATTGATTCAATATGAAATAATATATAAATATTTGAAAATATTATTCTAAAATAAAACAAGGCACTGATAAATTAGAATATAATAAATAACAATAAAATAAATAATAAAAAAAACATATATACTTATACAATATTTACCTCAAATAAAATAATCAAAACTTTACTTTTGTAAATAAATAAATAAAACAATAATTTACAATGAAAAATAGAATTACAGAATAAAGTAAAGTAAACTAAACTAAACTAAAATATTAAGACTGAAAACTACATAAACAATCATAAACTCATACTCATAAAATATTACTCTTAATAAAATAAAATAAAAAATATTAATGCAAAATCACTTTTATATACTGGTAAAATTTTAAATAAAATAAAATAAAATAATAAAAACAGAATTAAAAAATCATTATAAAAATATATATTCCAAAATAAAATATTCTAAAATAAAATAAGACACTAAAAAAAGAGAAGAAAACTTATATATATATATATAAAAAAGAAATAAAAAAAAATATCTACATACAAAATATTACTATTTTAAAAAATGAAAACTTGAGATTTGTTACTTGTTTATATTATTATTATTATTATTATTATTATTTAGCACCGGTCAGCCAGAGTGCACACCAGCATCACACCAGCGTCTTTGTACCACACAGTGTCTGCAGTCTATAGATAAAGGCAACAGCAATGTTTGTGCTGTTTTGGATGCATGGAGTTTGGATGCATGGAGTGCATGAATGAATTAATCTAGATACATTTATCTAGATAAATAATCTAGTGCATACAAACACACACACACACACACACATGCATTTTCATCTTAATAAATGCATCCTGCATTTTGTCCATCATGCATTGCTCTTATCTCACTGCTGCACTCTCAAAAATGAGAAGCACTTCACCCATCTGTGAAATAAGGGAAATATCTTACAAGCGAAAGACAACAGGAGGAACCACTTTTATTTTTCTCTCACATCTGGTTTACCTCTGCACCCTCCCCCTGGATCCTCCTCTGCCAATCGCATTTCAGCACCCACAGGAGTGACAGCGCTGGTCTGCGTTTGAACTTCAGACTTCTTTTACACATACCGAGGGCCCAATGTAATTCAGCTGTCAAGCGGCCTCACATTAGAGCATCTCTGACATTGGCCTGTGCTGAGGTGTGGAGACATGCCGTAATAATTATCGCTCCTCCTCTTCAGCCAGTGTGAGCTGCCGTTAAAAGAGAAGACGCATGAGCAGGTAATGTAATGCATATCTAAAATTCTTCAACATTACGGTGAGATTCAGCGGCCCACAGACCTGTTGTCGTCTTCAGCATATCTTGAGCAACTGCTAGTGGTTTGGCGAGGGACTGTGATGAATTGTGATGACTGATCTCACAGCAATTCGTACATATTTTACAAGGTGGCTAATTCGTACTAACCTCACGACCTCACTCGTACGAATTCATACGATTTCTTCTAAATCGTACGTATTTTACGAGTTGCCAATTAATATGAATTTGTATGAATGAAATTAACCTAACTCCACCCCTAAACCTACCCGTCATGGGGTTTTAGACAAATCGTACAAAATCGTACAAGTGAGGTCATACAAATTAGTACAAATTAGCACGAATTTGGCACCATATGTACGAATTGGTCGTGAGACTGTGTTGGATGAATTACAATGAGGCCAATGACATTTTCAAATGCAATCAAACACGCAGGATAATTATAAAACAACCAAACCATCTAATTAGGCACATGTTTACACAAGCAAACATACAAAAACCATGCAATGGCACTCATTTATTTACATTATCAAGTTATTTTTAGAACTGGTTCACTTAGACGATTCACTGATTCACTTGAGTCACTGTATAGAAGCACTTTACATGCTTTTGTTCATTATCATGTTTTAAACTTCATATTTCAAGGTGTTTCTATTTTTATTAGTTGTATTTGGAGAATTGTTTTTCTGTTGTCTACCTAATTGTGTATATTATGGCTGATTGCAAAACAAACAATAGAAAAACACTATTAAATGCATTAAATGTTTTTGTAATACATTATATCTTTTCATAAATAATAACCAAATGAAAACATATTTTATATTCCTTGTTACATATGAAGTTGGTTGTCACCTGTTTTAACACCTCACACTCTAAAAGTTTAACAATGATAACAGATAAGTACTATATGTATTAGAACTGTGGTTACAATTATGCAAGGTAGGTGTTTTATAATTCATAAATATTTAATAAAAAACTATATAGGCTATACTATGTATAAGGCTTTAAAGGGAGAGTACACCCAAAATAATACAATTCTATCATCATCAAGTTCCAAACCTGTATGAGTTTAAAGTAATCTTCAAACAGTGGTCTGGTCTCCACTGACTTCCATTATATATGTATATATGTATATATATATATATATATATATATATATATATTATAATTAGAATGTAAACAAACTTTAAATTGGATTGAAAAAAAAAGCCAAGCCAGAAAATCTGAAGTAGTTTTAAAGGTTAAGGTTTTAAAAACAAAACAAAATATAATAATAAACAAATAAATAAATAAATAATAATAATAAAAAAAAACTACGAAGGAGGGTTAGGGCCAAGAGATAATACAAAAATAAATCTTGAGATTGAAGTCATTAAATTTAGAGAAGAAAGATTTCGAAATAAAATGTTATTGGTTAAAAGGTAGATATAAAACAGCGCTGCCATTCTCAACAACACTGAAGCGAAAACCAGGAGGAACATTGTGCGACAACCATGCAGTTAGAATACTTTTCAATCCACAAATGAATATATACAGTGGACTTACTGTGGTAACACTAAACCTATCTATTTAATGCATTATTATTAAACACTGGTGAGGCAGTTGATTTCCACTTTTCCGATGTGACGTGATGAGAAAAGGAAAAAAAGAGAGTTTCGCAAAACATGGATTCGACCCCCAGTCAATCTCATCATATCTTTTAAGGTCGCCGTGATTTTGCCAAGTACGACATGATCCTGGATCAACATTACTGTCCAAAAACATAAATTTATCCCAATCCTTACGCCTAAACCTAACCCTACCCAAAATTTATGTATAAAATCTGTGGGAAATGAACTGATTAACAAGGGTGTAGAAGCACCGAACCCTGATCATAAGCCGAAAAATGCTACGCAAGTCATCAGGGACCAATAACTGTTTGGTTACCCATTCTTCAGAATATCTTCTTTTATGTTCAACAGAAGAAATAAACAATTTGGAGCAATATGAGGGTGAGGATAGCATTTGTTTCCATATGATGGAGGTCAGTGGCTACCGTCAACAGTTTTGTTTTGTTACACAGTCTGACAACTTGAGGGTGAGTAAATGATGACAGAAACTATCCCTATAAACGTTACCGATATTTGATTAAAGGATCAGTTTTCTAGTAAAATCCCAAGTTTTGTATACTACAATGCACTTTTACAGCAGTTTCCCCAACACTGGTGTGCATGTGTGTGTATTCATTTATAAACAGGGAGAGCAGAGATAAACTGTGAGACCTGCAGTAACAAATGACTCTCATAAGAGCGCCGCGGAGAGCTTTTAGAGCGAGATGAGGCGAAGGGAGAGCAAAACACAGTGATCTTCTGACCTCCAAACTCTTAACCTCTGCCCCTCGGGTCTTCAACGACTCCCCTACACACGCTTACTAAGAGTTCGGTCGTCCATCTCTCAACACACACCACTTTCCCCATGAAACCCTTTATCTCCACACACACCCACACACTCGCGGCCTTCCCAGATGTCCTCCTTATTCAACACACCTGGGACAGAGAGACGCTAACATGGACAAATGCGCTCGCTGATTACAATTAAATACACACAGCGATGGATTCCACTCCATCTTTCCCATCCTGTTTTCATTCCCCTGAAGTGTGTAATGGGAAGGAAGGAGCGCAGAACGAGGAGAGAGGAGAGGCGAGGAGGAGGAGGTGCCTTCGCTTCCCCTCGAACCCTTGACAGCGCACACTAACTGGGTCTGAGTTATGTGCAGTTGGGTGATGTGTTTGTTTAACCATCTGGTAGCAACTCCTGCCTTTCTTCTGGTGATGTAGAGACTGCAAACGGACAGGAAGATCAGCTCAGACACATTTCATACACACACACACACATACATGGTGATGACAAAACGCTTCACACACACTCACGAGCAGCCTGACATACTCATTAGAGTTGCCGGTCTGCACGAGCACTAAACGAAAGAAGTGAAAGATGGAATATCAAAACACATTCAGCCGTTGTACGACACTGGAGACATTTAAACAGTTTATATGAGATGTCATTTATATGCCATCTACTTCATTTGCTACATCATCTGCATGAAAAAAGTCTCGTTAAAATCATTTAGAATATTTGATTGTTTTACTACTAATATACCTTACAAATTAAAAGAAAACATCTGTCTTCAAATGCATTTTTTATTAAAAATGCAAAATAATAATGTAATATTTATTTCCAGACCCAATCCATTTTTTTGTTCCTAGTTTTGGGGTGAAAATCTGTGGAGTGGATTTAAAAAAATAAATAAATAAGAGAGAGAGACTCTTACTTGTAGCTGAAATCATAATCAAATTAGTAAAAAAAAAAATAATGATAACAATAATAATAAACATGTGTTTGGACATCATTTGTGAATCAAATTCAAATTCAGTGGCAATAAATCACAAGATGTGACATGTTAAAGTATTTATTTTTTATTTGAAACAAAGCTTTTATAAAATGGAGGCAACATAAATCTGATAAAAACACCAATGTTTAATAAGTAGTTATGTTTTAATAACATTGTTTTAATAATAATAATAATAATAAATATAAAAAATTTGATACATTTGCATAATTTAATAGCTTTACTAAAAATGATTGCTATTGTTGTTATTATTAATGCAAATGAATTATAAAACTGTAACTATTTTTTGAATACAATAATAACAATAATATATTTAATAAATGAATTGCTTTAGTAAAAAATGATTGTTATTGTTGTTAATAATAATATCAACAAAACAATAATTATGCATTCAATTTATTATTATTATTATTATTATTATTTCATCAAGCAGTCAGAACTATCAGTTTTTATTTATTTATTTTACATTTACATATTTGCCTAAATCTCTCTTTATGTTTTTATGAAAAGATAATTGCTTTCAACATTTAGATTTGGGAATGGCCTCTAACCATGTTATGGCTCTTGCTGGACAGTAATTACCTCTGCTGTAATAACACGAGGAGCACATCCTCCCTTTAATCACTAACTCCTGAATTATTAATAAGCTTTGTTCTCCACAGCTGAACTGAATTAAACACAGCAGTACTGAAGCATACAATGAGATTTCATTAATATCTCAACTGTTTTTCCCAGACCACTTTGACAATAAAAGAGAGATCTCTCTAAACTAGGCTCAGATTAGTCAAAATAACCAAAGTATGCAATCAAAAGCCAGATGTCCTCTAAACACATTTTAGATAAAATAGACACTAAAATGAAATCAAGTCATAAGGGAGCAACACCTGAGAATTTTTGGTAGCTATAATGTATATAAGAGACATCCAAGTCAAATGATTGTCACATCAGAACCACGGTTTTCTGTACAAAAGAAGTCAATAATGACATGCCAGATAGCCTGAGATAGCAATCACTCTCCGTCATGTTTTCCAAGCATCCAATTGCAGGCTAGTGTAAAGCAAACATGAACACTGACCATTCTACTCGGCCTTTATGGTCAAAATCGATGAAAGCTATTCTCTAACGGGCCAGTGGAGTCAAAAAACCTGCCATTTCCTTCAGGATGTGCTTTCTTTTTTTGCATTCTTTTCATTTGCAGGAAATGTCAGGCAGGCTGTTTCTGAAGCAGTTGCTAACAGCGCTGCTGACACACCGCGGCTCTGTCCATGGCATTTGGTTTGTTTTTACACAACACTGACTCACACATAACTACCGCCACACTCTTTATAATGTCAGCGCGAGGGCTGGGGTCAGTCTGTGTTTATAGCTACTGTGAGAGGGCAAGGTATAAACTACTTCTGCTCTCCAGACAGAAATGACAACAAAATCAATGGCACAAACAGCAGGAATTTGGTTTTAACTGCAGAGAAACCACTGTGATGATTTTTTTAGGCTTGTGTCTGGACTACTGCTTTGGGACGGTATATAATGCAATATGATGCAGATTTTTAGAGGTGCTTGCTTATGCAAAAGTCTCCACCATGATGCTAGGATGTGGATGGTTGCTAGGGTGTTGCTATGTAGTTCTGCATAGTTGTTTACTGGTCAAGAGTCCACCCTCAACTTCCTATGATATTCTGATCTCAAGTGACCCTCCTTCAGTGGAAATGTGGGGTTTTATAGCAAACATTTTCTTAAGCTGCAAGAAGGAAAAAAAGTAATTGTTAATATTGAGCTCTTTGGTTATTGGCAGGGACAATCATATACAATCTTTCAACAACCAAGAAAATAGCAACAATACACACACATATTATGTATATTTATATATATATATATATATATATATATAAATATATATATATAAACACTTCCAAATATATATATATAGGACACTGAAAAACGTACAAATAAACTAACTTCTTGTAGTGAAATTTAAATTGCCTTTCTGCAGGGAATGTGTGTTTTTATGTTGTATTTGTATGTGTGTATGTGTGCTGCAGCTGAAGCCTGACTGAATTGACGCCCTCTCGAGTTCAAAGGTTAATGAACGATTATTTCCCCTCTCCCAGCAGGCCATGAGTGCTCTTCTGCAGCCAGAACTGTCAGGAAGGAAACATGCTTTTGCATCATTCAGATATCTCTCATAATGTCATCTATGTGGATCATATCACAATTTAAAAAATCTGCTTTTTAAAGAAAAAGCAAAGAAAGAAAGCATGAAAGCAAGCAAGCAAGAAATAAATTCAGGGTTGCACTGAGTGCAACAGCCCAATTTCATATTTATGAAGGCCATTTTTTAAGATCTGCAAGCCATTTGTCATAGTTACATTTGCAAAAGCTGAAATATAAAATGGTCAGATTCTTTTAAATCACATTTGAGCAGTGCTACATAACGCTTTTCACCAATGTGAAATGTGCAGGGTTAGCGAGAGGCCTCAGGATTTCTAGTGATATGAAGTGATGGAGTGTTTCTTACCCCTGCAGAGGGAACAGCTTTGAAACACATTACTGTGTGAAACTGTCTGTGTGACTGACCTTTTCTCTCTCTCTCTCTCCCCTGACCCCGAACTCCTCTCTCTTCGCTGGCAGGCCTTGGCTTCAGAGATGCAGAGTTCAGCTCATATTCCGTTTCACCCCGGTCCAGGTGCGGGCGGCTGGACTTGCTGCGAACTGTACCCTGGCTGCACACACACCCCCTGTGTGCTGCAGCCTTCGCCTCGCAACTTCTTTATTTCTAACTTCATGGATGTTAAAAAGTGGAGAAATAAGATCTTCTTAGTAATTTTTTACAGCAATTTAAAGAAAATGTAACTGTAAATTAGTAATTGACACCCCCCCCCGATTTATTTTTGTATTTAAAAAAAAATAAATAAATAAATGAATGGTGCAATTAAATTAAATATGGAATTACAAATATTTAATAAAATATTTATTCAAATTAAATAATTAAATATTTTCTTTAATATTAACTATACATTTAATTTAATATTATTTATTATTAAAAAATGTTATTATAATAGTGTAGTGTAAAATAGTGTAAATAGTGTAAAACTGCTGTCAAACGGTTTAGGGTTAGGGGTAGGGGGGTTAGGGGTTAACCCTAACCCTTTACATAATATATGTGCTTGTACTATGTTTATTTGTTATGTATATATTAAAACACACACATATAGTATGTATCTAGAAAGTATTTATATGTAAATGCCTTTATATATTTATTTTCTTATATTTGATATATATATATATATATATCATATTTTTTAAATGGTATTTAACAAGAAAATACATATTGGTATATTCACTGAATAGTAAAACATTACAGACTGGTTCAATATAAACCCTCCTACAGCCCTATAATTAAAACCTGTCAACGTATATTCTTGAAGTGAATGAACAAACAAACAAATAATTGCATAACTAAATAAATATTCCTCTTTTCTTGTATTCCCCATCTTCCCATTATGAATCAAATATATTGCATCAGCACTATCAGGAGAACAGAGCAAACCTTTATGTGATCTAACGAAAGGATCCAGGTCTAATAAACTGTTTGAGGTACTGAAAGCAAGCATCTTAACTCTGAATGTTATACAGCTAATAGTTTTTGATCAGAAGTTTTGCTAAAGCACTTTCCTCCAATACATTTCTAAGCATGTTTCAAGAAAATTAAAAATGCATTTTAAAACACCTTGCATATTGCATTCAGCATTGGTGTTTTGCTATTATTTGCATAATTTCTGTAGTTAATCAAGCACTTAATCAACACAGACACCACGGTTGATCCAGTGAATTCTCCTCAGAGTGCTTTACTTTTAACGCTCTGATTTGTGCTTATTTTGTAGACTACATGATCTGTAACCTCACGGTTCATTTAAAATGGCCCACAAATGAGGCTGTTTCACTTTGAGAGCTGATTTTGCCTGGCTTTGCGGCGCGAAAAGAGATTTAGTGATTAGCTGGGCAGCCGCAAGACCGTTACTAATGATATCGGTTCAACTCTGGTTCCAAGCGGTCAGTTGAGCTTTGTTTTTCTCTCCTCCACGCTCTTCCACCTCTCGAATGTCCCTGGGTTCCACCTTCATTTGTGAGGCATAAACATTTGCCTGAACCGAGCACAGGGAGCTCATTTCTCAGCGTTTCGGTGGACAGTTGTCCTGTGGGTTAATGGCTCACCGAAGACCAGAATCAGAGCAGATGAAAGAAGGCAAAGGGCCCTCGTTTTCTCTCATTAATCATGCTTGTTTTCTTTTGGCTGATCTTTTCACCCAGCTTTAAGGACCTGTCCGTTCGACTCGGGGCTCGTCCGAGGTGCAAAGGGCCGCCAGGGGCCTCTAGGAGCCTCTCGATCTCTCAGCTAGAATATCCTCCAGGGGCCTGAATCAGCCTGCGCTTTAATGGCTTTTGTAATGGCAAATTATAAAGGCGCTACAAGGGGAAGATTAATCGGGGGTGGTCTACGGGGTAGGAAAGCCCGGGACACGCGGTAACCCGAGAAAGTTAGCGTAGCTCTGAAATATGAAGCGTGCTGCCCTCGTGACAACGTTAACGCAGACATACAAACCCTGCGACGTGACGTTTGGTGTGTTTTTGTTGCCCGGGGGCAACGTGACCGCCAAAAAATCATTATCATTTGTAATATTAACAAATTGTTTTGTCAGCTTTTTCAACGGCATCATCATTCCTGTGCTAATAGATTTGGTGTAACTCCGATCAGGGCTTTACATTCACCCTCGGGCCTAAAAGGGGTGTTTGTGTGTGTGCTGTCAAAATTAAGCCAAACAGAAATTAGTGACAAATTAAGTACTAAAGATGCTGTTTTTTTTTTTTCAAACAAAATAAGCTCTTATTAAAATGAGTATTTAATTTCCATGCTACTGAATGGCATTATATGAATAATATTTATACTTACATAGGATTATAAAAAAATAACAAAAATAATGATATACTTATTAAAAAATAACAAAACATAATGAGAAAAAAAAAATAACACGATTTATCATGCTGATCCAATATGTAAATTAAATAAAAAATGGGATTTGTACCCATTTAACTAGTCATTAAAAAATGCCTAAATAATCTTTAAAGTAACTGTGCTGTGTAACATCCGAGTAATTACATGGTAAATAAATAAAAATTGTCTACTTAAAATAAAGTGTAACACTTTCTTTACCAAAAAGGGTAACACTTTATTTTAAGGTGTTCATAATACAGAGTATTACAGAGTATTAAGTGCACTTCACGTGTATATACTGTACACCTTATCTTCACCTTAGTATGATTTAACCCATTACTACACAGCTTAAACACATGTAATACCTTACTAATTACATTAAAACAGAACATTACACAGGCATAAAAAAGTGTATCAAGATTGTACTTAAGTGTAAGTAGCTGTGTAACAGACTCGGTCTGTAACATATGTGTAACAGTAGATCTGCATAATTACAATCTGTAATTACAGGCTGTTCCACAGCTTAGTTACATGATAAGTACATTTGATTTAATGTAAATACAATGGCTACTACTAAGTACCTAATTAGATAATTACTCTGTATTATGACCTTAAAATAAATGTTAGCCCAAAAAGTGCTGTTAGTCCTGTTACACATTTGTACTTACACATACCATTCTGAGGGTTTTTACATGTGTGTAGTTACACAAAAAGTATAGCTGTAGATACTATGTACCAATGTGTACTTACGCTGAGGTTACACAGTGTGTACACATCTAGTTACTATGTAAGTACACTGGTATTGGGGACACAATATAAATTGGGATCCTAAATTGTAACAATACTTCATAATATTATTTTTTTACTGTATTTACATTAATTAAATAAATCCAGCCCTGGTGAGCGTAAGAGACTTCAAAAACATTTTACAGACCCCAAAACTTTTAATTATTAATGCATAAGCAATGGAAAATCTGTTTTCTACATCAAGATTCTTGTTTGTACTGTATACCTGCATATTTATAAAACAAGAAAAAAAAAAGTTTGATCAAAATGAAATACTTTAAATGCCTCAATAAAATAACACCATGACCGAGTCATGCTTAAGTTGTTTTGTTTGGTGCTGCTCCTCTAAGAAACCCTGAGCTGGAACCCGAGCACTTGACCCTCCTTAAGAATACAAAAAAACACACAAAAACTGAAAAAGAAACGAAATGGGAGGCCATTGGGAGCCCTCATATCTCATCTCTATTAACGGGTTTACTGGTGACCCCAGGGGTGCTCGTAAAAGTTTACGCCCAGGTTTCAGACCGAGTCCCCTCTGAAAGAATGAAAGAAATGGGTTAGTTTATGGTTCGCCTTCAGGGTTTTACTGCATGTTTTACTAAAACTCTCGTTTTAACAGACCCTGGTTCTAATTAGCCAGGCAGTGGCACCGCGGCCGGCCCGAAACCTTCCTTTCTTCTCTGAGGGAGAAAGTGAGAGAGAGTGAGCACACGAGAGAGACTGTAATTGACTGTTGATCTGGGAGGACACACACAGGTCAGGTTGGGAGGTGAAGGAGACCAGTATTCGCTGAGATATGCTGCCACTTCAGGAATGTAATGAACAGCTCCAGTCATAAAATGCTGGGCCCCGTATATCATATCTTTTTTAAACACATTTGTGGTGCAGAGGGTAAATCTGCGTTACCTCGGCCGTCAGGAATGTCTTCACAGAGAGAGGAGAGAGCACATTATCCCAGATGAAACAGAAAGTCGAGTGCTCCCAGCAAGTGCTACGACTGTAAAAAGGACAGAGGGGTTATCGTACATGACAACACAAGAAATATGAGCAAAGAGTGTGTTAGCATCAGGCCTAGGAGCGCTACTTTAAAAAGTAAAACTTTACACTGTTATGTTACCTTTAAGAATTGCAGGGGCTCCAGCAATTGTAAGTATGTGAAGAATTTAAAATGGAAGTAATTAAAATAATTAAAATAGGGTTAACTTATTAGTAAGTAGTAAGTAAAATTAAAATGTAAAGTACAAGCATGATTGCTCATTTTAGATGTACTTTGTCACAAGGGTTGTACTACCTGTAAATCAATAATCACTATTGTTGTACATAAATAATCATATAAACAGAGATAGATAGACAGACAGACACCATTGTGTTGCTGAGGTCGTTTATTCCAAGTCAGTGGTATTTTCCGGCCTTATCTGGTCTTACATACATCCAGAAGTCTGTTGAGAAATGAACAAATAAGCACAATAATGAATGATTGCACACAGAATTCATTGAGAGCTCAGTATTAAGTGAGGAATGCACCACTGAGGACGTCCTGTGGCACGTCTGTTACTCATATCTGTCATTGTGTCATTCAGACAGACAGAAGACGGCAATCTGCCAAAGAGGGAGATCCAGTGAGAACGAGAGGGACGGACATGAATAATGGAACATGACACACAACACGTTCATGCGTTCCAGCAGAGGGTAAAGAAGGTAAAGTGCCTTAAGCACTCTCACGGGCAGCCCAGCCAGGTCCTTCACACACACCATCACGCAAACACCGTCTCAGGGGGCGGATGTGTGCCAAACTGCCCCAGATCAGCAGCTCGGCCAGGCTCTCCTCTCCCACTAGGCTAATCCGACAGCCACAGCCAAGATACCAACACGCGCTTGCTTCAGGGGACAACTGGACACGTCTCCTGTCTCTTGTTCTCATGTGGCTGTAGCGCCAGTGATATTTTGCGTTAGCTGGGTGGGTTACAATCATTAACAGAAATCCACAAAACCCATTTTTTTCTTGGGAGAGAATTAACAAAACTACGATGGGTTTCCAGAAGCACTAAGTAGTAGGCCTATGTTAGTAGCACTTCACACCAGATTCCCAAAAGCATGATGTACGTTAATAATCACAAAAATAACGTCAGATTTGGACCATGTGTGAGATCTTTCAGTTATTACATTTTTAAGAAAGAAGTATGTAAGCTGTGACTTGGGCGGTACATTTTCAAAAGCTACTAACATGTGCAGTTTAGGTACAAATGTACTCTTTAAGCATTTACACTACCGTTCAAAAATTTGGGGTCAGTAAGATATTTCATGGTTTTTAAACATGTTTCTTCTGCTCATCAAGGCTGCATTTATTGGATTAAAAATCCAGAAAAAACTGTAATATTGTAAAATATTATTTCAATTTAAAATAACTGTTTTCTGTGTGAATATATTTTAAAATGTAAT
>JAUMHE010000063.1:6394708-6410118 GCA_032359235.1 Enteromius mattozi | reverse complement strand
AATGCAGCCTTGATGAGCATAAGAAACATCTTTAAAAACCATTAAATATCTTACTGATCCCAAATTTTTGAACGGTATATGTACCTTTAAGGTACTAACATGCACACTTTATGGGTAGATATAAGGAAACACAAGAGCTACTTTTTTTTTCCCCCCTGAGATGAAAATTACACTTTCTAAATATGAATGCATTTTGCATTGGCACTGTACAAAAAATATTATATATATATATATATATATATATAAATAAATAAAAATGCATACACAAACTGCCTTTCTAATGTTTTCTAATCCATAGGGTTCTTAATGAAGTCTCTAATTCTAATCAAGGCTGTATTTATTTGGTTAAAAAATACAGAAAAATCTGCAATATTGCGAAATATTACCGAAATATTATCTGCATCTGTTAAGTTTCCAATCAACTATAGGATTAATAATAATGACAAAGCCTCTTATAATGACTCATAATGATGTATATTCCCTTCACATAGACACATTTTAGGCCACTTACATTAATCTCCAAAAGATGACATGTAATTTCCATGTTTGGCAGCATTTTCCTGTTGGGGAGACAAAATCCTGGACATATTAGTGATAGTTTAACACCTATGGGCCGAACAGCCCAGATCCTCTTCATCAGTGAGCTGAGTGTGAGCGAGTTCATTCTTGCAGGAGTCTGTATTAATGATGATGCTTCTCGTCCTTATCATTGCAGGTCAGCTCTGCTCTCCAGGTGAATGGTTCTGGTGGAGGGTTATGAATGGGGTAGAGGTAACTTTTCGGTCGAAGCTTAATCAGAGTTTGGCTCAAGTCTGACACTTTTTGGAAAGTATGTTTGCATAGTATTTCTTTTTGCAAATGAACAGCTCTAGACAGTTCCTGCATCACAAAACAGAAAAAGAAACCACTGCTTAAAGATTTTTTTTTTCTTTTGTCAATAGGGTCCAGTGTTGTCTGGTTCCCAATATTCTCCAAAACATCTTCTTTAAATAGTTAGTCTTTAAACATTTTCATTTTTAAGTAAATGATCCCTTTAATTTATTGCTCAACTTTTTTAGTCTTGGGAAATTGTGAGTGATATATTATTATTATTATTATTATTATTATCAAATTTATTAAGTACAATTATGAAGTTTATCACTAAAACTAAATCTATTAACTATATTTTGGAAATCTTAGGTAAATAATAATAATAAAAAAATATTAGATTCGAAATATAACGGGAAATCAGACAAGCTGCTTTGGCAACTTCAACTGAAATAAATAATGTATTGAAACTTAATAATAATAATAATAATAATAATAATAATGTTATACTAGAAATAGTATATTGAATATACTAAATATATTCAAAATATATATTGTGCTTTCCAATTAATCTCAATAAACATTGGGTTATTTTGACTGACACAATTTCTAAAAAACAAAAAAACAGCTAACTAACACAATAAAACACAATAAAAATATGAAAACATAATAAAAAACATGATTTTTTAAATTAAAAAATGGACTAAACTGTTAGTATATGATAAAATCTGAAAAGCAGAATGCTTCCATTTAATCTATTTGATGCCTCAGAGAAACAACTGAGATATTAAAGAGATCTTATTTATTATTTTTTCCATATAGGAAGAAAGACAGAAAGACATACTGCATAGAGAAATAAGTATGTGTGCTCATGCTCTAGCTGGTCCTCATAAAACAGCGGGGTCTTCCTGTTTGTTATAGCCAATTGTGTTTGCACAAGACCTTCAGTGGACCACAGACCTGGGAGATAGATGTGAAACCAGGAAGACTTCATCCATCAAAACATTTACAGGACCGAAGGAATAATCTCTCCCAGTCTGTGGCTCGATTGCATGTGGTCTGCAGCAGTTGTTGGGGAAATACTTGGTGACATGAATAACTCCAGCGTTCTAACACTAGCCTTCCCTTCGAAAAGCGGAGCTCCTCTCGTGCAACCTTGAATCACAGCCAAGCGCATGGGTTGGTTTGGTTAATTGACATAACAGGCCCTTCATCTCTGTCCTCAGCCTGTAGCGGGTGAAAGAAAGCAAAGTGTTAAGACGTGCTACAAGTGGTCAGCTGACACTTCAAAGCGTCCCGGAGCATGCGATGTCACTTTGGTTGTGTGATGGCTGTAAAGGGGCTTTCTCTGATCCGACAACTACAGCCCCTGTCTTGAAGAGTTTCAAATCCCCTGTTTGGAGCATTTCCAACTTTTGACAGAAATTGGAAATAAAATGTGTAAACGACACCATGTGTGTTAAACTCAAATACAGCGTAATCCCTGAATAAGAGATTTTTAATGACAAATATATGAACTGATACAAATATGTGACCCTAGACCACAAAACCAGTCTTAAGTCACATAAGTACATTTTTATGTCCAAAATAAATAGAATATTAAGTAAAGATTATGTTCCAAGAAGATATTTAGCACATTTCTTACTGTAAATATATCATATATATTAAATTTCTGATTAATAATATGCATTGCTAAGGATGTCATTTGGACAACTTTTCTCAATACAGCTGTGGTTGCCAGAGTAATTTCGTAAAAAAACAAAAAACTAAAACTGTAAATTGTGCAGTATAAAACTGTAATTTACAAACAAGAAAATTTGCATGTAAATGCTTTTAAATGTACTATTAAAATCTGTTTTGTACATCTAACATACTGACAAGAACCATAATAATGCAGGTGGTAAAAGAGAAAGCCACATAAAGAGTCAAAGCTCATCACCACAAGCAGAAGTATATACTATATATAAGGTGCACAGAGTTGTTCACACAAACACAAAACACCATCATGGTAACACACGACACTTAATAATGCAATAAACATTCATTAAACAACAGAATCTGTAACATAAAGCCTAACTGTGCATAACTGATAACAAAAACTATTAAAAAAGCATGATTGTTTAAGCAAAATACTTTCAAATGTGGAGTGTCATTTCAGTTTTTGACTGTAAATTATACACTGATTTGTTCTATTTACTTCTAGCAATTAAGAGCATTTTACTGTAAAATTGCATAAAATGTCTGGTTAGATGTTTTACAGTTATACAGTTTTATACTGTATTTATATACTGTATTTATACTGTATACAGTTTTTCCCTGTATATAGAATGGGAACTTACTGTTAACCTATTAAAAGTTTGGTATTTTTCGTAGCCTTTTTCTTTTTCTTTTTTTACAAGATTTTACAGTTAAAATTTCACTTATTTTTTTACAGTGTGGTTTTGTTTACAAATTAACAAAACAGTTTGATTAAAAAAAAATGCAGTGTTTTCTGACACTGATCATCTGACTTTCTTTCAGTGAAGCTCAAGATGCTTCTTAAATAATCTTATGATGGAGAACATGAATCTCAGGTTTTGTTCATGTCAGACACACAGAATACTAAGACGTTCTCAAATCAATGTTCAATTAAGTGTCTAACCCAAATCGTCATGCATTTGTAAAGACAAAGGAAAAAAAGACTGCATTTGAAAAGATAGCAGTAGAAGCCTTTTGGACTGCTCTCAGTGAAACACTCGGGTCGAACATAAGGAAAAGTGTTTGTGTGTGTACTTGTGTTGTGTACAGATTTACAGACCTGCATGTTTCCCAGCCTCCATACCATGGAGAATTGTGTTTTGATTCATGTCCTGCATAAACCATATGATGCCGTTCCTCAATGGACTAGTCCAAGAATATTAACCCTCGGTTTCCTGGTAATTATGCTTTAAATTTACACACCATTTGCATTTATGCTCTTGACAGATGCTTTGCTACTAAATAAACTCAAAGGAAAGTTCATATTCTGTTAAGGACAGCATTTAAGTATAAAAAGGGGAGTGTGCATAATTTTTGGCATTAATAACCATGCTTCTCATACATATTTCTTTCTTTCTTTGAAATTGATTCAGTTAAAGTTATTTATCCTGGCAGATGAAATGAAAGTTTATGTATTGCTTAAACTAAGTAAATTTTTTGTTAAGATCAGGAATATTATGCAGAAAGTGGTAAGTTGTGCAAAACATGATTTGTCGTAAAAAACAAAAAATGCAAAAAAATACAGAAAATTCTATTATAAAAATGCTAAAATTTAAACTGTATACAAAATGTTTTTTCTGTTTTTTTTTGTTTTAAATTCCAGATAATCTGTGTATAACCCAATTACTGAATGCAAACCTTGGCATTACACAATGTAGCCATCAAACACTTATAACTTAACACTTAAAACACTAGGTATATCAATGTTTAAGTAGTTCATCTCTACTTGACTAGAGGACACTTAAAAGATGTCTCCCACACTCCACTAGCCAGAATTTTCATTTGGCTGTAAAATGGCCAGCTACAAGGGAAACCCTAACCCCTCAGATTTTATTAAAAGAGGCCGGGAAATGCACGCACAGCACAAGCTGCCTCCTGCAGCTCCTGAAGGAATTTGGAGAGGAGTGCGGTAAAGCTCGGCTTTATTTCGTCTAATACGGCTGGGTACCCAGCGAGCACTTGGGGAGGCACAGAGACATAATTATATCCCTTCTCTGTGCCGTCGGCCTGCATTAGCGTCTCCTCTCCTTCAGCGGCCGCGACAGAGACAAATGAGGGAGTTTTTCCAGCTCGGCCGGCTCATCCGTTACTGCCAGTTCCGTGCGATAGATCACCGCAGTTAAACGTGGCAATAGATCACAGCGTAAAGCAGACTCGCTCCCCGACGGAGAGCCGCTACAGATCAGTAGCTGCCTAATGCACATGTAGGTAAGAGTCAAGTCCCGTTAGTTGACACCCACATGCCCATTAAGCCCCATATAAATGAGATTGCACCAATCTTGGGCACAGAACGGCTTTGGCATTTACAGTAAATTATGGGATCGGTGACATTTTGACCTTGTGCTAAAACGGCCGAGCTGTTGTGCGCCGACGACAAAAGACAACTTGTAAACGAAGGCATTTAATATGCAACACATTACGGCAGCGGGAAATTAGCCGATAAGAATTCTGCAGCATCCGTTTTTTGTTTGTTTCTTAATTAGCGGAAAAGAACAGACATCTCTAAATAGCAAAAAGTGTTTTTTTTCTACCTTATGCTGTTAGTAAGGCAACGAATTAGCACTGCTGCAAGCGTTCAGGATTTCAATTAATTCACATCAACACAGATGTTCCATCCTGTCTCCTAAATGCAGGCTAATTCTTATGCTAATGGATGTCAACAGACAGACACACAGCAGTAATGACGAAACGCTAGCAGGAAAACAAATCTCCGCGAAGCAACAGTGGAGACATCAGGCCAAGGTCTTCCTCGCTATTTTTAACAGACTCGAGGGTTTCTCAGAAGCTTGAACTTGTCATAGTAACAAAGAGCTGGTCATCTGGCCTCTGACACTGTAAAAGAAAGATAGTATGAGAGAACGAGACAGCAAGGCTTTCCTGTGTGCCTCTGCTAAAACAGCCCAGTGAATACCTGCCATAATCAAAGGCCAGGATGTGCCAATGTGACAAATGAGCGACCGGCTGAAGTCTGTGCATATACTGAAAAACCACGGACGCTGCAGGAACTCTGGGAAATTAGCACATCCCTTATTCAAACAGGAAGCCGTCATCATGCGATAGACTTGGCGACATAAAAACCCTGCCCTGTGCAGCTAGCATGATGACGCGTCTTTTGTGGCTCCTGGTCTTGAGGTGTGGGAACCAAGGTTATGGAGTGTCGCGTCTGAGCGCTAAAGCCCTTCCATTGTTTATGTAGCAGTATTGTTTTATTGATGAGCCTTTGTTTGGATCGGGCTTTTACGTAATACTGACTGGTGCTAATAGACCTCAAGAGTACCTTTCCGAATTACAAGAGCCTATCAGAGTCACCGCAACACAATAACCGTAAAGTGTTCAAAGTCAGTGTTTCCTGTGAATAAGACAAAGACTTGCTGAGTGGCTCTTGTGTAATACACTAGCATACACTTTCAAGGTACCAGATTACTATCAAACAGGAAAAGCACATAAAGGGCCAAAACATCAGGTTTGAATCTTTAACAAATGTCCCAGATGAAGATTTACCTTCTAGTATAGAGGCAAACAATGCATTACTCTGGTAAACACTGTAATAATTTGCACATACACATACTGGGTAAAACAATAAACTTTTAATTCTTATATTCTTAAAAAATATATTTATATGTGTGAAATGTCTGTACGGGCACATTATGGAATTTCAAAATTTCAAAAGTTTGTGGTTATTAGGATATTTTAAAGAGGTCATATAATGTGATTTCAAGTTTTCCTTTCTCTTTGGAATGTTATAAGCTGGTAGTGCATAGATAAGATCCCTAAAGTTGCAAAGACTAAAGTTTTAGAACCAAAGAAATATACTTTTTAAAAGTTATGACCCCCTAAAATGGCTCATTTAAACATGCCCCCCACTTCTCTACGATGCGCAGTGGGTTTATTTTCATATTTTCATATCACCGCCCAAATATATACGCAGAGAAGGAAGGCGGAGCTATTATTCTCGCTGTAGTGTTGCTGCCAGCGCCATGTTTTGGAGACGCTGTGTTTTGTTTTGAAAGTGAAACTATTGTTTGTGCTTCCAAAAGGGGACTCAACTAGAAATCAGTGGTTGAATTGTATTTACAACACTGTTTAATTAGATTAGATTTTAATTAAATTACAGTGTGTTCAGCGCATTTACGGAGGATGACTGATTGCTAAACCTAACAGAGCAGCCTATTCTAGCTGTGTTCAGAGACTATAAAGTGGGGCAATTCAAATTCTTCAAGGACAGTCTGGTGGTTCTGACTCACAACCTTCAATTAAGTTATTTTTTCTTATTAAAAGATCCTGCTACTTACTGCTCAAAGGTGAGTTTTGAGCAGTGTAGAGTAATGCTTGTTGTTTGTTGTTTCTCAGATCACAAATGCAGACATGGTGTTGTGTTTACGAGGTGTGATGCAACGCAACTCGTAAAAAGACAGTACTACATCATTTTAATTAGTAATTATGTTTACACTGGATACAATAAATGCCTCATTTATAATGGCTTTTATAGTTTTTTTTGTCATAGCGCTGGGACACAGCATCACATTATGGTAAGGGGTGTAACTTTTCGGTCACACTCTTGAGGTAATCGGCCAATCACAACACACTGGATAGATGGTCAATCAGAGCACACCTCGCTTTTTTAGAATGATGAGCTTTGTACAAATCGACCCATTTCAGGGGACAGGGCTTAGAGGAGAAACAATAATGTACAGTATGTGGAAAATAATGTGTTTTTAGAACCTTAAACCACATAAACACATTGCTTTACACCAAATACACAAAATAACTGTATTTTTAGCAACATCATATGAGCCCTTTAATGTTTTTTTTTGGAGCTACTTAGAAGCTGCATTTATTTGATAAAGAAAGAAAAAAAAACAGAATTATTGTGAAATAATATTACAATTAAAAATAACACATTTCTAATTTTAATTCTCTATTTCTAAACAGATCTAGTTACTGTGATTGTAAAAGCTGAATTTTCAACAGACATTACTCTAGTATTGATCTGGTCTCATGAAACAATATTTTTTTCAAAATAAATAAAAAGAATACAAATTTGACTGACTTCAAACTTGTACTTTATTGGGATCCCACCATATTATACTTGTGGTGTTCTTTGTCAAAAATGACTAGCCTATAAAAATTGCTTGTAATTAAATTATCAAACATAATAATAACAACTATAATAATAATCATTTATTTCAAAGAATAATAAAAATTCAACTGACTCCAAACTTTTGAACAAAATGCCTAGAAAAGCAGCATAAGATTCCAGCCTAGCTTTTGGTGTTTGCTTGGTGCTTAAGATACCTTTAAATGCTTGTGTCTCTGCTTTGAAATGAAGCCTGTTATACCTTTCTTAGCACAGGATTCTGCACAACAGGTGTAGGGAGCTGAGCTGGGGTCACATTGTTCACATTTGGCTTGCTAAAGACTGGCAACAGAAAGCAAAACCAGGGAGAGAATCCAAGATATTAGGGAAGATGATTTATCTCTGCTGTCAAAAATGTGACAGCCAATAAAAATGCATCAGAGAGAATGCTGGGTGAAACGATGCAATAGATACACTCAGATTTCAGCAGAAATTTTGAACTAAAAGTTCTGAATAATAGATCTAAAAGTCTAGATAATATTTTTTTTTTTCAAATGTATCAATAATCTGTGTGCAATGCACCCTTTCTTAACTCTATTTAAGTGGTTCATGGGAACAATTTCAGTGCTGGACTGAGATGTTACATTCTTATCTTCTTCCATGCAAGGCTATGACCTCACCAGCAGTTTATAGTGGCATTTCTATGAGAAGGGGAACATCTTAAATCTTATAATTCGGAATAAAAGGCAAACTAGCCAACTTAACCCTAATATTCTGTTTTGGTCATTTTGACCTGAAGAGGATTTTCTTTTTCCAGAAAATAAATTTTTTGATCATTTTGATAAATATATGTAGAAGACGTATCCTTGTGTCGCAGATGACACAGAAGAGAGTATGCTATTTGTGTGCAGTGATAGTTTTCCAGTGATGCCACGGTGCCAAATTTGTTGAATAAAGTCGTTATTTTTGTTTGCTTTCCAAACAAAAAGTATTCTTGTCACTTCATAACGTTGCGGTTTTCATTCAAAATATCTTAAATTGTGTCCTGAAGACAATTAAAGCTTTTACAGCATTAGAACAATATGTGGGTGATTTCTTTATAAGCTACAAAAATACTTTTTGGTGCACAAAGAAAACAAAAATAACTACTTTATTCAACAATTTCTTCTCTTTTGTGTCAGAATTCGACATGTTCAATAGAGTTCCATGACACATATGTGTGCATTCCTCTGCTTGTAAACAAGGTGCAGCACATGTGTTTTGGTACTCTTGATGATGATGTAAAACAGAGAAGAATTGTTGAATAAAGTCATAATTTTGTTTTCTTTGCACACAAAAAGTATTCTTGTAAAATCATAACATTGTGGTTGAACCACAGATGCCACACATACTATTTAAACAATATACCTTACTATATTCCGGGAACATTACAGTTACATTGTTGTTGCGTGGAGTGTCAGAAAGTCCTCGGATTTCATCAAAATTATCTTAATTTGTGTTCCAAAGATGAACAAAGGTCTTACTGGTTTGGAACAACATGAGGGTGAGTAATTAATGACAGAATAAATAAAAATAAAAAAAATTGAGTAAACTATCCCTTCAACAGCATACTGCTGTTCTTTTAAACTTATTTTTATCCCCTAAGCAAAGAAGAAAAAAGAACCTTGACACAAGAATATCAGGGCCTAAACAAACAGATCGGCCCTGGAGGACTTCGACACAGCTTCCCATTAAAAACGTGCCAGATTTTCACCGTTAGGCGGAAACAATCAAGCGCATCTGAAGAGTTCGCAGTGCCAGTGTGTGTTCACGGAGGGACGTGCTTCGTTAGAGGTCGCTGGTCTGATCGGATTCAGCGGACGCACGAGGGACTGGCGGCGCCGGGATATGAAGTTGGTGTCAGAAGCAAGCGGAATGACGGAAGATCCGACAGCCTCCCAGAGAGAAACGCCAGGGCCCTGAAAAGCTAATTTACTCTGTTGTAAAAGTGATGGCATCTCAAAAACAAAGTGACATTGAAAGATGCATCCGAGGGGTTCATGCCAGTCACGTCCCCCCTCCCCAGCCACGCCCCAGGTGTCGATATATAACATCCCCACTCATATCGACTCCGGGGGAGGGGGCCAATCAGTGTCCTCCGAGCTCACGCTTGATACCCCCACCACTTCCCCAACAGCATAAGGCTGTCAGCTCCCAAAACAAGATGTCGTGTCAACGCCGGAAAATTACACAATAACGAGGCCCACTTGAGATTAGGCTAATGAGAAAATCAAAATACAATTTAATTCTTGTCAGCGATGAGACATCTTTAAATTAACTCTCCCTGCATGCTGATTACCCGACGCACGCCACTCAGCCAGAGGCTGCTTAAAATAACCCTCCGGCTCTCTGGGCGACACGTATGCTTTGTATATCCACAATGGAGAAAGGGAAGAAAGGCGTTTCATTCCACTCTTGTAATAAAGAACTGACCTGAGGCGTGACTCTGGGTGAAGTATCAGCGTATATTTCGGGTTCCGAAGCTGAACGCACAAACCAATTACCTGAGCAGAATTGGCACTGTGATGCAATTCAGAATGGTTGAATCCTTCATACATGGCACTAATTTAGATTGGAAGAGATTAGGAAGGAATGGATTTAAATATTTGCTGCAACAACATATGGTAAATTTGAACCAAAATGCAAACATTTATATGAACATTTTACCTTCTCTTTACTGGTCTCAGGAGGGCTCGTCTTGTCTCTTTGTCTTTGGCGTCTGTCGTCCAGTCTTGGTTATAGATGTCACTGTGGTAATTAACTGCCAAAATGTTCGTTACATTTAGCCACACAGCAGCACGTTTTCGGTTCCTGAACACTCAGCTAGCATATGGCACCGAATGTTACACACTCCTAATAGCCCATGAGAGCTGCCACTTCCTAATAAACCTGCGGCTGCAACAGCGCTGAAAGCACAAAACCTGTTAGTGTAACTCACCTAAATGTGACCGCACGAGATTGGGAAAGTATGTGTGTGTTTTCGTGGATGGGAGATTACAAACTGTCTAGGAGGGGGGAGAAAACAAACAAACAGGTATTTCAAAGACAAAATTACTGGAGCTATTTTTTGAGGTAGTCCAAGCTAGCAGACCATGTTAGCTTTGCAACAAACACGCCACTGTGGCTGGTGAACTAGCTAATAACCAGATGTGACCAGCTAGTAGCAAAAAACAACCACCCAAACCGATTTCCAGTTTACAATCAAATCAAGGAGATGAACTATTGTTGGTGGACAAAGGGACTTCTTGATGTCACAGTAGCTGATTCGGCCTAAAAATGCACTACACAAAAACAATAGTTTTACAATTTGTGCACTACCCATTTTAATCTGTTTGCAAGATTACAATTGGTGCATTTCCAAAAAAAAATTAAAATATGCTGATGTTTACATTTAAACAAACAATATGGGATAACTAATCTTTGAGACAACCAATTTTTGTTCTTTTTTGTGTGTTTAGAGATTTTTTGCTGCATTTATTTGATGAGGTAATATTGTAAAACAATAGTATTTAGTTTAATATTTAATATATTTTAAAAAGTAATGTATTATTATTTTGTGTGTGTGTGAAAATCGCAATACTTTTTCCCCCCAGGACTCTTTGATTAATAGAAAGTTCAAAAGAACAGTATTTATTTGAAATTGTAACATTGTAAATGTCTTTACTGCCACTTTTGATCAATTTCATGCATCCTTGCTAAATAAAAGTATTAATTATTTTTTAAAGAATTCTTTCTAACACGCAAACAACAACAACAAAACAATTAATCTTACAGTCCCCAAACTTTTAGTAGTGTATGTCACAACACTGGCATGCTGTCTTGTTACAGTACATATTCATAAGTAGAATTTCACACACTTCTTCATTAATATAATAAAAATGTATGAAGTACCAATGCACAAAAACTACTCCGAAATGTTTCCTCTCTTCTCATTCATTCCTATCACTGATTTCTCCAGGGACACAACCTTATGATCTTTAAAACTAGCCTCATCTGACACCTCTCATAGCCAGTTAAAGATGTATTGATCCTCACAAACATCCACATACCTCACATTTGATTATATTGAGCCAATTAATAACTTCTTCCTCATGAAACACGCAAACCCTAGCACTCCCTCCCTCCCCATGGCTCACACTACTTTGTTGTGTTTTTATGAGACGGTCTCATCCGGATGGAGGATACAGCGGCCAGTGGCGGGTCAAATGCTTTTACCAGTTTTTCCTGTCACACAGTCCAGGCGAGTACCTAGGCCGGCAGAGTGGGGGGGTGGAGGAGGGTTTGTTTTTTTGATAGCTCGCTGAATCAGTCAAGCGAGTAAACCATTTCCACCTCATGGTTTCGCCCGGGCACTCCTGGTAGCTCCAGCTGAGCCATATGGCCCCGGGACTCTCTGTTCATGTGAGTGGAGGAGAAACACGTCTCACACACATCACTGCTTTATACACTCCATCAACATATGAGCTCTACTGCCACTGTCATGACTGCTGCTACACACTCAACACTCTTACAACAAACACAGCCCAACTATCCTTTCATAAACACACGATTCATTGTAAAATCGAAGAAAGAGAAAAGTGTTTGTATTGAATATTTAGCATTTGAGAATTTAAGATTTTTACATTTTCTTAAGAAAAAAAGTGTATTTTGCGGAAATTATTATAAAGATGCTCCAGACAGATTTGCTGTGCTATTGCTAGGGTGTTCTGGGTTAAACTCGTTACTGCATTGTTATGCTGTTGCTAGGGTTTTCCAGATGGTTGCTAAGTAGTTTCAACACGTTCTAGAATGTTAAGTGGTTGCTAATCTAGTTTTAACACATTGCTCTGCTATCATCACTAGGGTGTTCTAGATGGTTGCTAATGTTATTTTTTGCAGATTGCTTTGTTGTTGCTAGAGTGTTCTAGATTGTTGTTAAGTGGTTGTTAGTTTTAACATGTTGCTATGCTGTCACTAGGGTGCACTAGATGGTTCTAATTTGCTGCTAGGGTGTTCTAGACTAATTTACTGTAGTTTTAACATGCAGGTATGCTGTTGTACGGGTGTACTAGAATGTACTTAAGTGGGTCCTAATTCAGTTTAGTCATTGGTTAGTTAATTTATTTAGTATATATTGCTATGCTGTTGCTAGGGTGTTCTATATGGTTGCTGATGTAGTTTCATCACATTGCTGTGCTGTTCTTTGCTGAAGAAAAACAGCATATGCTGGTTAGGTAGGTTTTGAAGCTGGTTTCCTTTGCTGGTTTAAGATGATCCTCTGCTAGTTTAAGCATGCTTCAACCAGCATCCCAGCTTTAAAACCTACCTAACAAGCATATGTTGTTTTTTTCAGCAGGGTTGCTAGTGTGTTCTAGATGGTTGCTAATATAATTTAAGCATGTTGCTATGCTAGTTTTGTGATAATTAAAATTTTAGGGTGAAGAGATCAAAATAAATCAAATTGCATGCATCCTGCATGAGCTCCTCGGCTCAGTGTGCCTAAAACCTGTATGCTCTCCGCTAGGCTACGGCTCCGACTAACACTTTAACGTAAATGAACACCTTCCAGCCTCTGATCTCGGGCCAGCGCTGTGAGCACTGACAATATTTTGTGCTGATAAAAGGTTACAGCTGTGTTGTGAAATAGCTGTCCCTACCTAATCGCATCAGTCTTCCCTAATGTATAGCCTTCTCATCGACTGATGTGATATATAACCTTCAGCGCGTATGAAATCCCGCTGTTTCTGCAGTGGAGGGATTGGCCAGAGCTGCCAGCACTCGGTGACAGCATATGTAGGCATGACAGATGACAGTGCAGGAGGAAGTGACTCGGGAGAGGAAAATGATCAGGAGGGAGATGCACAAGAGTACGCACACACACACACAGCCGCCATCCTCCTCAAAGGCATCTTCCCATCTATTTGACACAGTAATTACAGCACATGCTGATTCCAATGATGGATGAAGTCCCAGTCTGGGATGCACTCTTCCTTCATCTTTCTCTGTCTCTCTCGCTCGCACACTCAACTGTTTAGGTGAGGAAAACTGCCCTAGCAAGGGCACTAATCTTGCATCTAAATGTGCACACTTTGATGCAACACCGTATGCAAAAATTAGTTGGATGTACAAACACTTAGTATTTATGAAACATATTATGCACTGCAATTAGATTTAGACTTACAATATGGTCACATTATATTGCTGAATGGATTGACAAGCATTTATGGTACAACAACAACATGATCATGCCATAATAAAACATATACGTCATTTATTGAAATATTTTTAGTAATTAAACAATTATAATGACACTGCAATCATTATTGCTCAAGTTGAACTAAATAAGTACTTAATTACTAGTTGCTAATTACATCTTCAGCGTTGTATAATTAGAAGAAGGTACTTATTATTCTCTGCAATGTATTGTAATACTCATTACTAATTACTTTTTAAAACCCACATTAACCACGATATTTAATTCAATTGCATCAGAAGAAACTGTAAAATTACAGAAAAAATTAGAGTGATCCCTTACATTACTTTTTTTAATGAAAAAGTAATTAAATTGCAGTCAGTAACTAATTACTTAGTAATGCATTATACCCAACTGTTTGTAATTTAGTACATTTATAATAAAATGTAATACCGAGTAACACGCTACAATTAAAAATTATTGTCGAGTACTTTAAATATGTTGAAGTAGTTGCATTTTGACAAACAAAACATGTAAAGTACTTGACTATAATACATCAAAATAAGTGTCCTTATTAAAAACATGACAAAAAATATGTAAAATATACATGAAGTAACTTACAAAGTGAACTTTTTTTAAATGTTTGTCAGTAACCATGAAAGTGTATTCTTTTTAAGTACACTTAAGTAGCTTTTTATTACATTAATATTATAATATCGACAGGTACAGGTTTTTTTTTTATAAATACACCTTTAAGATTTGAAGTATGCTACAAATGCACATTGAATTCAATCAAGCGCAAATTTTTCACAAGAAATGGAGAACTGTATTGTCAAAAATTCTTCAACAAATTTAGTACATACTAGGAAACATAAGAGCCAATGCATTCATGCAAAGCGACTCAACTCGCTTACATATCTTTTACTTCCAGGCAAAAGTGACAAAAGACTATCGGGTTGCCTTTCAGTCAAGATAGAAACACAAACGCACGGAAGATCGCTCACGGCAGGGTGAGTAAGTGAACGGTGTTTGCCTGTTCAGCGGTAGCAGATGTTGGCTAGCGTTTAATAGAGATGTTAATGCCGAAGCAGAGCTGGAGCTCATTCAGTTTGGCTGCTCTCCTTGCGTCTCGCCTGCTCTTTTCCCTTTCATTAGCACAAGTGTGAACACCTGGTGCGAGCCCCGGGACACCAGCAGAGCTGACGGACCAACATGCCTCTCTGCAACCCCTCTTCAACCACGCACACACACACAGCAGTGACGTCGACGGCTGTGTTGGCAGTTCTGGGAAGGGGATGGAGAGGGTGATCATAGCCTGAGGGTCTGAGAGAGAGAAAAAGAGCCAGAGACAGGGGAATTGAGGGATCTTTGGCTCATATCCTCATCCTCTTCAGTGTCGTCCCCTCATGTACTCTTAGTAATAGAACCAGCGACCCCTGACGCATCACAGTCAGGGCAGTGTGTGTGTGTGTGACAGAGACCCTGTCAGCTGAATGTCTGACCTTTAACTCTGCTTCTGTGAAGAGTCTATAATGCTCATTAAGGTTGTATTTATTTGAAATAAATAAATAAATAAAT
>JAUMHE010000063.1:6384158-6394608 GCA_032359235.1 Enteromius mattozi | reverse complement strand
ATTACCGATTTTTTCTGTATTTTTGATGAAATAGATACTTGAATGGCAGTGTATAAATGTATATATACACACACACTGTATGATTCAAATGCTAATGCAGATTTTTGCCAAGTGGAAGAATATAGACACAAGAATAGATATTGAAGCATTTACAGCATTAATATTTTATTTAAAAATCTGTTTTAGGATCTACATTAGATGATTACTGTAGATCTTAAAACAGATTTTTAAATAAAACTGTATGCATAAAAGCCTTGGATTAAATGTTTATGAAGTTTAATTTATGTTTACGTTCAAGGAATGAAACAGATGCTCTTGTCCACAAAGCGTCACATCTGCAGACAGTGCAGTGCAGACAACAAACCAAACCTGTCAACAAAAATAAATACATAAATAAATAAATAAATACATAAAATAAAAAAATACAACACAGTATAATAATAGAAAGGGTAAATGTGTATTGCAATGCGAACTCACAGACATTTGTGTGTGAAATACATTAGGGCATTCTAAAGGGTATGAATGGTTAACATTCTCAAAAGGTTGATAGTTTGTAGGTCTTTTTTTACTTTTTCCCACTGAAAATATTAATGGCATGTAAAAAAGAGGAAGTGGCTGAGAAAGGTAGCATTTCCAGGGAGGATGTGGACTCAGGCACATGGGCACGTTTGTTGACCTTGAGTGCTTTTAGCTCTGTGTTAAACCCGTGAGCTCTGGGCAACTTCACTCCACCTACACCAACTTCCTGTCCCACTGGCATCGTCCCCTAGCACTCAGGAGGGTATGAAGCAGCCAATCAGTGAGAAGAGCCTCCCTGATTGACGTCAGAGCAGCCGGGACTTCCTGCGTGGTGTTGAGAGAAATGAGCTGTCTTCCTCTGTGGCTCCTCAGATGAATGACAGAATAGAATGAAAGTGTCTGAGCATGTCTAAATTTACACCTCCTGCACTCTGGAAATAGTTACATATATTTGAAAAATGAATAATATATTGTTTGTTGTTTCCAGCATGGACCTTTTTTTTTTTTTTTGGAAGTGGAAGTAAAATTAGGGACTTTTTTTCATAATGGCACTATTCTGCAAATGATCATTGTAAATTATAAAAATGATGAATAATTTAATTATTGTAAACAACAACAACAATAACAATAATAATAATAGTATTATTTTAAAATATTTTCAGCTCATAAAACTTACATAACAATAATATATCATAATAATATTTATCATATGTAATATATAATATATTTTACATATAATAAAATTAAAATATTATGCTTAATAATAATAATAATAATAATAATAATAATAATTAGATTTATTAGATTAAAAGGTATTTTATTATTAAAAATAAATAGGAATTATATTCTCCATACTGAACATGCAACAGTATATAATTACACAAAAATATTAGTCAAATAATGATTCTGAAATATACAGTATGCATGGTCTGAATTTGTAAATAAATTGACATTATATGAAATTCTATGAATATGAAAACAATTTCTTAATACAAAATTAAAATTATTCTTGGTCTATTATAATATAGTGTAAAAATAGTAATAATAATAATAATAATAAGAATTATAATAACATTATTGTTATTATTTAATTAAATATTTTAATGGTATATAATCATGCAAATTTGTTGGTCAACTAATGCTTCTGATATATACAGTATCAATGGACCAAATAAGCAAATAAATTGACTTAAAAGAAATAGCTAAGTAGAAAACTTGTTGCCATATATATATATATATATATATATATATATGCATTGTAAAGATCAAGTAATCAATTGTAATTTTTAGGTTAAATTTTGACATATTTAAAGAAAAAAAAAAACCAAAACATTTGACTATTATATTTATCAAGAAGCTTAAAAAAGGGCTGTTTGATGCATTGGACAGAACTGCACAATTCATCTCACCGCAACCAGATTTATCCTTGTCACACGAGCAGATATGATTTCTCCAGCGGTTGAGATAGCAGTGTATTTCTGTCAGACAGGTTATATTTACTCTGGTCCAGAGAGAGAAGCTCCACCAGAGGAAATGACAGAGCGTGAAATGCTTTTCTGTGATTAGTAAAGACACAGGATATGGCTCTCAGCACATCCTTTAGCGTGAGAGAGTTGGAACTGTTGCCAAGCAGACGCCACTTCCTAAATGATCCTCTACAGTAGTGTGTGGCGCAGAAAGAAAGATTTACACTGTTTCCTGCTGCATTTACAGACACACACACACACACGATCTCAAAACTATGACAAAACTTTTACTGCTGTGAAGTTCTCATGATTAGATCATCTCAATGTCAAATGAGAGTTTGCTGAAAAAGACGTTTGAGAAATCTCAATCTGAAGGTGTGTTTGAAGTGTTGGCAGGCTTGTCTCTACAGCGTGGGACTGAATTTTACATGCTTTGTCAATCACTTTAACATGTTTCAGATGGTCTGCAGTTAATGTGTGCTCTCTTTAATATGTCTGCATGAAACTACTGAAAATAACCTCACCACTGACCCAATGTCTGTCAGCTAACTGACTGCTTTCTTCACATTTAATAGGTAGACTTGGTACAGGTGCCAAACTCTTATAACCAATTGCCATATGTCTATGCTGTACTTTGGGAGAAATGACAGTAACACTGCTCAGATTTTGGTTTGACTTACCGCTCATCAGAGGCCGTTTCAAAGACACCTTGAAGAAGAAGAGAAGACTCTGTTGACAGTAAATGGCACAGTGAAGAGAAGGATGTAAGGAGAAGACAGCAGCCCATTCTAGGTGAAGAGAGCAGATCAATACATCAATAAGCGTTTATATGTGTTTGTGTTGGTGGATGGGTGAATGTCTTTAAATGTCTGGCAGTTTATGAGTCAATTAAAACACATCAAAGATGTCCACCACCAACAACAAAAATAATAATTTTAATAAAACACACATAAAACACACACACACAAACAAATGCACACACACACACACACACACACACACATATATATATATATATATATATAATTTTAGTTACTTTTTTTTCTTTAATTAATAAACTTTTCGATTATGATTTTTCTATAGCATGTTTTAATCTAGGCACTTTTTTTTACTTTCAGTGTTTGTTTATAGTTTTCAGGGCATAAATCTGTACACACTGATATTCATCAGACGAGCGGAAGGCATTACCCTTGTCCACAGTCCAGTCATTCATCGCCCGTCATGATCCCATTGTGTGAGCGGGACACAGCGGCCCTCTTTGATGTGAGAAGTAATTTAGCAGCCAAGTGGACGCAAACAAATCGCTCATACAGGAACTGTCCAGGAAGCCACTCCGACATCAAACAGCACAGTACCAAACAATAGTCTGGGACAGTCTATTCTGCAGAGCTTTCTGCCGCTGCAGAGAGATAAGTATGTGTCGCACGCTATTACCTAGGAAGATATTAGTCATTCGGCCGGGCACGAGGTGAAGCAAAGACAATGTCTCTGTGTTATTTCAGATGAAAATATTTCTGAGAGTTATGGAAGTCTGATTTCCTTGGCTCTCGCTGTGAATCCCAGGCGCTCTCCTCTCTCAGAACATACATTTCCATGTCATTAGTAGTTAAAACAACTGCTGCCCTAAACAAGATGACCATGGCATGCTGACTTATAGCTAGAATTATAATATATTTCTGCATTATTACAAATTCCATAGTAATTAAATTGCAGCAGACAACTATAATAATGCTTAATTGACATGCTTGATTTGGTTGTACATAAAATGAAAAACTTAAACACATAAAAGAGAGGATCAATAAGATTTTTAATTATTTATGCTCACCAAAGCTGCATTTATAGTAATAGTGTGAAATATTATTACCATTTCAAATAGCTGTTTTCTATTTTTATATATTACTTTTAAAATATAAAATGTAAAATGTTTGAAAAGAATTTCTAGCATCAATATACTTATTTGCATCTAAAGAAAACAGTTGTGCAGCTTCGTATTTTTGTGGAACCTGTGCTACGTTTTTCAGAATTATTTGATGAATAAAAGAGCTAAAAAAACAGCATTTATTTAAAATTAGAAATAGTTTCCAATTTCTTTACTATAACTATTTATCAATTTGACACACTTTTCTTGAATACAAGTATTAATTTCTTTCAAAAAAAAAAAAGGAAAAAGAAAGAAAGAAAACAACATCTGAATGGTAGAATGATATACTGCTACAAAAAAAATAAATAAAATAAAATAAAATAAAGAAACAAAACTAAATAAATAAATAATTTAAATCAAAGAACCATGAGAATGGTTAAAATGAGAAATAATAAAAATAAAATAAATAAATAAATAAATAGCAGCACCAGAATATATCAAACATTGATAATATATCTGCATATAATAATGAATTATACATTTTATCCTTCAGGATTCTTTAATACATACAATGTTTAAAAAATAGATTTATTGATTTGAAATAGAAATCTTTTGTAATGTCTTTACAGTTAGTTTTGATAAATTTCCTTAATAAAAGTATTAGTAAAATAAATAAAAGTGTGAAAATGCAGTGTAATCACCAGTGTGTGTGTCTAATGTGTCCCTCTACGCCTGGCTGTGCTTGTTCTTCTGTTCTCCAAACGCTCTCCAGGGACGAGGGCCCTGCAGTGAGACACGGATCCAGCTAGATTACAAAGTGAGAAATAATCATTCATTAACCTCTGGCCCGCTGGGTCTGGAGATCGACCCGCTCCGGAGACAAACCCCATTGTTCCCTGTCCCGCTGCAGCTGGGTCAAGCCAATTGACTACACTCATAATGATCTTAAAAGGATTAAGTGGGCAAACACGCCGGAGAGTTCTTTTTTCAATTACACTATGAGTCATTTACATGAAGTGGAGCAGAGAGCCAATAACCTAGACCTGAAACAGCACGGCCCTCTGGGAATAACGGCCCCCGAGCTGCTCCGACTGGATCTCAGTGTGTGTGTGACACAGAGAGCAGAGAGCTTGTCTTTGACATGTTGTCTTGTAACTCATTCCCAGGAGAGAGCGCTTTCATTCACTCACAGCCACAAAGAACTTAATCAATCTGGCAATTTAGTGCAGCTGCAGCATGAACAACTTTATTTATTTATATGTTTAATCCATTTACTAATTATTTCCTTGATGTTTCATTTATGCGCCATATTGAAACTGTAACCACAATGTGACAAAGAGAAAAAGAGATATTGCTGTAAATAAAACATTTGTGTTTGCCCATGCAAAATATGTTAGCATACTGTTTACTGCTACCTACTCTAATGGCATAAACATACCTTGGTGCACATTTTAAAGAGACAAGAAATATGTACCAATAAGTACATATCACTGCAGTTTCCAAAATAAATTAACACTAGAGGCAGTAAAACTTTTTAGAGAGCATTAACTTTTAGCAACAGTTCACAGATATTTCAATTCTGAATCGCTGCAATACATACTTATATCAACATAATAAAATGTGCCAGGATTCACATATTCAACTTGTGTTTTAGCGCCACTCAGTGGACCTTGAAACTGCCCTGACACATGCAGTAAGGTATGTAAAAACAGTGTTGCACAAAAAGTGCACAGAGGTACATATTTTTATGAGACCAGGTTGGTTTATTGTAATATTAGTTAATGCTTCTCTACGGCAAAACAAAAACACGGTAGTGTCTCTTTTGGGATTGGGATATCAGCACAGTTTCTTATTACCCATGGTGCATTGGAAGATCTGTTGATCTATGGCAGGACTCCCAGCAGACACGATCGAGAGATGAGAATAATGTGATAATAATGACCCTCCTCACCTCGCTGCGCTGATGTAAGCACTGCTGTCACCTGTGTCCATCAGAAGGGGTCAAAGGTTAGGAGATAATGATGTTACATTTTGATAACAGAGAGGAGGCGAGACAGGGATCGATGGCCACACGTCTCCGTCACCTTGAGCTGGCCGGAGGATGCCAACTCTCATCTGCTGAGAAAACACAACATTCAATAAATATGAGAAGCATTAGCATTGTGGACTGGTGCCAGACCAGTTCTCTAACAAGGACAAAGTGCTGATTGGTTTTAGATGGGTACTTCACACTACTGTTCAAAAACTAATGATTTTATTCAGCAAGAGTGCATTCAATTGATCAAAGGTGACAGTAAAAACACTTGTAACTTTTCAAGAGATTTCTATTTCAAGTACAAACTCTTCTTTTGAGAAAGAAGAAAAGCGGAAATATTTGGCAGAAAGGTAGCATATTAGAATGATACTTAAATGTTGCCCCTTAAGCCCCTTAAGTTGTCTTAAGTTACTGGGGTATATTTGTAGCAATAGCCAAAAGTACATTGCATGGGTCAAAATGATTTTTCTTTTTTCCCAAAAATCACTGGGATATTTAGTAAAGATCATGTTCCATGAAGATATTTACTTAATTTCCTACCATAAATATATATGAAAACTTCATTTCTGATCAGTAATATGCATTGTTAAGAACTTCATTTGGACAATTTTAAAGGTGATTTTCTCAGTATTTAGATTTTTATGCACCCTCAGATTCCAGCTTTTCAAATAGTTGTGTCTCAGCCAAATACTGTCCTAACAAACCATCAATTGAAGGCTTATTTATTCAGCTTTCTGATGATGTATAAATCTCAATTTCAGAAAATTGACATTTATGACTGGTTTTGTGGTCCAGGGTCACATAATGATGCAGAACACTATAACAAGTCTCAGTTAGCTTAAAGTATGTATCAAGTTTATTTATTTATTTTTTTTATATTTAATCAATTAAATCAAAGTAACATCAATTTTGTGTTTTGCAAAATTTGCTGCTTAAGCTGTTGTGGTGTTCATTCACATTGTTTCTACAAGTATTGGCAGTGACATAATATAGAAGCAGTGTGAATGAACACCACAACAGCTTAAGCAGCAAATTTCGCAAAAGACAAAATTTATGTCCCTGCCAATATTTCTGGCCACGACTGTAGAGCAAGCTAAAACCCAACTGTTTTTACAATATTTTTTGGTCTTGGTACACAAAAGATTTTCAAATAAATAAATAAAAAGTAAAATAAATAAATAAATCTTACCAACTCAAAACTTTCAAAAGTAGCATACATGCTACTAAAATAATTTCCTACACAATATGTCTACAATTTCTAACACGTCAAACAAAGAATTATGTTGAAACAATTTGTTAAATATGTAAAATATAAAAGCACTGTAAAAAATGTTATTAATGGATAACAAGGTACCGTAAAACAAATTAAAACTACCCCAAGCTTAAACTAGTTCCATTATGTCACAGATATTGTCCTAAGGCATTTCAGATTGTTGAGACCGTTTGAGTGGAGATTCACCACACGGTCAGCTGAAAGTAACAAGACTTTGATCCCTGGATCTGAAATGCCAGAGAGTTGCAGATTCCTCATCAATTACGCTCATCAATTCTCACTATGCAGCCCTTCCTTCGTAAGCACTAAAGTATCCCGCAGGACCCGGTTTCAGACCAGAACAACTTTCATTTGCAACAAGATTTATATTTGCTCAGAGATCTTTACTTTCATAATTTTAAATATTTTATACTGCTATCTTATAATAATAATAACAATAATTATTATTATTATATTTAAATGAACAGCAAATATTTAAATATAAAAAAATACATTTAAATTTAAACAAAAAATATATATTTAAATACATATTTAAAATATTATACATGCATGCGTATTTTTATGTCCAGATTTTTATTTAAATCAAAATTATATAATTTACTTTATCATTTTTCATTTAATAGGAATCTTGAATGTATAACATGCATCACAGAGCTTAAAAGACTTGGATAAAAAAAGAATAAACAAACAAAAGTACAGTATCCATTACTCATGTAATACCACTGAGACAAATGGGCTCCAGTGAGAGTTCAGGAAGACATAGTTATTCTAGAACAGCAACACAGTTTGATCATTACCTCTACAGAGAGAAGAGATGGAAAATAAACCTTAAACACAAAGCAGCAGGACGCCCAAAAATGGAGCGAGAGAAAGAAAGAATGAGAGTGGATAAGGCTGCGGAGGCAGAGAGAGATATATAGGCCAAAATGCCAGTTTCAGTTGCTCAGGGAACTTAAAACCACAGATGACAGCAAGGGTCGTCTTAAACGTCAAGACGGATTGTTTCCTTATGACAGCGCCAGTCATATTTAAATGTTTGTCTCTCTTGATACAAATGAGCATTTCAACAACTATAGTGCATCCGAGACTGTATTAACTGTTGGTGACAGCTCATAAATATAAGAGAAAGGCTAATGATTTAAGTCTAGAAATATACCTATCTTTGCTGGAAAGGATAAAAATGGCATGAAATTAGCTACATTTTTTTTTACACTTTTTTTTGGTGCCATGTATGGTATATCTACATACACTACTCTTTTGAAAAATAAATTAATGACGTTTTATTTGTTATTTATGATGGAGTTTTATTTTTTTATTTTTAATTCTATTTTTATTGTTGAGAAAATGTTTTAAATTTTGAATTTAATGTTAAAATAAAGTTTTGTTCAACCTCTCTCTCTCTCTTACTGCTTTAATTTTCAGTCCTCGTCATGCTGAATTCACTGTGGTATTTCCCCTCGTTGTTTATGTAAGCATTTAAGAACGCATCCCTCTCTATCAAAGGCCGGTTGCCAGTGCTGAACTCCCCTCATTTGTGGGACAGTCGGCGATAGGATAAAAGCAGGTAGCGCCCCGTGCGGCCGTCCACATATGGTCCGCATTAGAATCGGGACCGTCCCGCTGAACTCCGCCCCCGCGCCCCTGAGTGGCTCAGCACGCTGACAGACAGGTTCTGAGTCCACATATGCTGAAATCCAGAAAGCGTTACATGGTCTCTTTGATACTGGCTGATTTATTGGGCCTTGGCACCAGTTGTGAATGTCTTCAGCGACGGAGAGGCTCGTCTGTGTAAGAGGATAGTGTCTATCGGATGGCAGGCCGACAGCACAACAAATGCCGCACCATTTCCACATATTATTCAGGCTTACGAAGGCTATGCGTTTCAGCCGCCCCCTTCTGTGGCCTGCGCACCAACACTGAACATATGTTACCAGCCCCCCATAACCGCTATTTAATTGCTTTCGGTAAGAGATGGATCCACTCGTACTCTTTTACAATGAGCAGTCTCTTGGCTGAGCTATTCTCTCTTTTAGGTTTCATCACCATTTTTCTTTTCTGAAGTTATGTCAGCTATTGGAACTGGTTGTGAGGCTGTTTTAATATATTGGTTGAAAGGGGCCATTCTTAAATTTTAATTAAAAAGAATTGTCAGATGTTTCCAATCGAAATGTAATTGTGTGATTGTTCATCCTCTCTCTCTGAAGCATGGCCGGCTCGGTTCCAGGTATTCTCTGGAGAGAGGATCCAAAATCTTTTTTTTGGTTATTAATAGAGACTTATACCCAGAATGACAAAAACTGAAAAGAAAATCAAATCAATATTGATTCTATTAAATATGTCCGTGGTCTTATTGTGTACGATTCATCAGTGAACTTTATTCTAAAGAAAAAGACTTTCATCAAAATGTAATATCTTTCTCTGCCTCAGAAACAAGCGTTTTACAAGTCTAAACTTATTCCTGATGCATAAAATCGCTGAATATGTGGTTTTACTTTCATATATGTCATATAACCCAAGTTAAATGTATTATTAGAATGCAATCTCAATGTTGGCACAACAATTATTTGTTTCAAAACTAGACAAAGCATGTTCTTTTTAGACAAAATGATGTTAGGTTACAGAATCAAGGTTTTCAATGCAGCTGAACCAATGTAATTCATGTAGCTCGTTTCTAAAGAAGGAGGCTGGAGTTTCTGTCACAAGAGTCGTGAGACGCGACAGAGAGGAGCTGTCTCCACTGTGAACCAGGGAGCCAGCACAGGTCAAGGGTCAAAGCCGGGTCACAGCAGTTATGTTAATGATGTGCCTTCATGGATCCACTCTGCTGCTGAAGATACCACGACCCTCCTTTCTTACAATTCGTCACACTTGCTCAAATGTAGACAAGTTTCTCCCTTTCCATGGATAGTTCACCTAAAAATTACAATTCTGTCATTATCTACTCACTTTCAGGTTGTTCCAAACCTGTGAAATTCTTTTTCTTCTATTGAGCTCAAAAGAAAATATTCTGAAGAATGTTGGTAACGAAGCAGTCGACGTAGCACTGACTTGCATAGTATGAAAAAAAAAAAAATAATAAAAATATGGAAGTCAATGGCTAAGTGGAGGGTGAGTAAATGATGACAGGATTTTTGTGTAAACTATCCCTTTAATAAATAGCAGCAAGCTAACACTTAAGAATATGCACTACACATACATGTATATATATATATATTGTCTCCGTTGGCGCTGGAGAACACGACAAGACACGAGAAGTAAGGTGAAGAACAAACCCCAGAGGGTGGATTTATTGAACA
>JAUMHE010000063.1:6353618-6369917 GCA_032359235.1 Enteromius mattozi | reverse complement strand
ATGTATTTATACTGCTTGTTTATGATTAGTTTGTGCAATAAATACCTGTACAGTAACTGCATTTGCCTGTGTGTGTGCGTTTATATTTTTCAGAGGTGGGTAGGTTTAGGGTAGGGGTGGGGTTTGGTGCTCCAATAAAACTAAAAAAATATATAATAAATGTACACATGCATGCAAACCATTACATTAAGCCAAACACCTGAAAACAATGGAGGACCCCTCAAGTCGAAAAGTGACTAAAAAGGGGTACCTTGAGCCTCAAAAAGCGACGCAAAAGTGTTTTGACCAAGCGTCAAAATGTGACGAGTTGGATTGAGACTGTGTTGGATTTATTGATGTGCTTAATTTTGAAATTATATGTTTCATTCTGTTTTGACTTGCCATTTAAAAAGATTAAATTTAAACAATACTACACTTCATTCACATTTCTGTAATATTTGCTGTCTCTCAGTGTTGCTTTGAGCTGATTGGGTAATCTGATTGTCACTCAGGAATTTGGCCAATGACAGCGAGCGAACGGTTTCCCGGTCAAATTTGAATATACACTCCCAGACCGTCAGTGTACCGCGCTGCTGCTCGGCTTCTGCGGTAATAATCATAGATTCATATCTCAATGTACTACCAGTTAGTGTGTTTTGTCGTGCCGATAATGACACAGTACATAACTGTTTAAAGTTGACACTTTGCTAAAGAAGCCCTAATAAATGAAGAAGAAAACAGAAAACCGCATCTCAAAATTTACTTGACTTTTTAAACAGTTGTTAATGTCTGGTGTCAAGATTTAGATGTAAACGAAATTGAAAAAAGTAATCTAAGAACACTGTCATGTACTCATTTCACAAAGAGGACCTGAAAGCAGGATCCTTGGACTCCTTGGAGAAGAATTCTGGATGAAAACCAGAATCAACTGTGAAGATTTTGTATGGAGCTGGTGAGTACAAGTAGATAGTGTTAAACAAATTAATAATCGTGTGTATATATGTGTGTGTGTGTGTGTGTGTGTGTGTGCTTTCCAGAAGTCCAGAAGTTTTGGGAATGAAAATCTTGTACCATCTTCAGTTCTATGATCTTCAGTGGAAGTGAGTATTCATGTCTAACATTAAGACATACTACTACTACTACTACTACTTTAATGTTACCATCCTTTTGCTTTAGGTGCACTTGAGGTTAGTTTTTCAGGTAGGTTTTTTGAAACATCTCGGAGATGTTGCCACGGTTCTTCTAGATTTAGTCTCAGTTTATTCTGTTTCTTCCAGACAGACTGGATGATGATCAGATCAGATCTCTAGCTGTTGTCAGACTCCTTGTGCAAACAAAACTCTTCCTGGATTATTATAATTAATGGCGAAATGAATGTTTGGAAATGTAAGCTGATATTTTCTACTGAAACACTACAGTAATAGATAGAAGTAATTTTTTAGCTTCTGAAAATACTAGTGTTCTAATAAGTTTGGACACCACTGTATATAGAGCCCCCAGGAGTCAGAAGAATATTAAAATTATGACCTCATCATGAGAGTAACCCTAACCCATAATATTTCACAATTTTTAGTTGTTCAATTCCTTCTGGGGGCTCTGAAGAAATGTTTATGAAGAATTCACTGATAATGTTAGTTTACACCTGAATAGTAAAATGGCTATAGAAGCAATCTTGCATATAGCTTTTATTCAGTTTAAAAGGGCTAGTTCAATTCCAGAATAAAAATTTGCTGATACTTTATTCACCCCATGCCATCTAAGATGTTCATGTCTTTCTTTTTTCTGTCAAAAATATTTTGACTGAGTAAAGAAAGACATGGACATTTTGGATTACATGGGGTGAGTAAATTATCAGGAAATATTTATTCTGGAAGTGAACTTGTTGTGAATGTTTAACATTTTTTTTTTTACGAAACTCTTCGATTTTCTTCATCAGTACAGTATTTTAAATGTAATTGTGCTGTATTTCTGTAAAAAAAATATATTCTCATATGGCATTTGTACAGACTTTGTATTTTGTCTTCTAAATAAAAAATAATTTTCCATCTAGAGCATGCTTTGACACTTTATTTAAAGGTTTTTGATTGTAATGATTTGTGAAATAACAGTGTTTCTCTGTAAAACGTTTAGTGCTTTCCTTGTAATAATCTAGGAAAAATCTGTAAAATAAGGGTTTTACACTGTAAGAAAAATCACATAAAAAAACGTTTGAATGACTGGCAGCTACGGCTCACTTTAATGAAACAAGAAAAATCTCCAAAATAATTTTTTTCTGTTTTCATTTTAATGAAAATGTCTGTAAAATTATTGTTTTTGCGCTTTATTTTAATTAAGATATTTTATTGTAGTTTTAGGGTTTTTGTTTGGCAGCTGCAGTTTGCCAGTCATTTTACCTTTTTTTTTACAATTTATTTTACAGTATATATTTTTTCTGAAATAATAAATATAAATAATAATATATATAAATAATAAATATACACAGCATACATTATGTAAACAAAACTTTTATTTTGAATGTGATTAATTGTGATTAATCGTTTGAAGGCACTAATATTTTTATATGAAAAATGAATCAATAGTTAGAAGTAATTGGAATTATTTGGGCATTAATGGGTTAAAAGACACTCCTCTATTAACACCTTTACATCTAAAACAGTATCCACTATGCCAGCAATCTAACGACGCACCTCATAAACTGCAGAAATCACATAAGCAGCTGTATCATCAGAGGAGATGGAAAAAATACAGAACAAGACAACTCCACCCTGCTTTACAGGAGCAGCTGATGTTGGCGTGGATGAGGAGAAGAAAGCTGAGAGAGCTTGCTATGTCCATCTGCTGTGACCTCCACCCACAGCAGGGCTCAGATTTTTAACACCAAGATTGAAATGGACCTGGTTGGGTTATACATAGGTTTTGGTAAAGTGCATGGCTGCGGGCCAGCAGAACCACACGTGACAGTCGTGACTGAATGTACTTTTGAGAGATGCTACAGCGTTAATAAGGTGCCAAGAAAAGATACAAGGACAAAGAGCTTACAACTCTAACATTCAAACAGCTTATGACAAGCCACCGTATGCATGAGGCCACTGGCGCTGAGTGAGCGGAAATGAGTGCACATTTGCAATTCATTCTCGACAGGCTCACATAAGAGGTGCTGGAGGAGGCCGATAAACAAGCAGTGAGAGCATCAACATTTTGAGAGAGAGAGAGCTAAGTGACAGCCAGCTGAAAAAAAAAAACTATTACTACTAATAATAATGAGCACAAAAATAAAAATTGTATTATAAATATAACAAATTGAAAAATAAAATTACAACAATTTAGACTTCATACTGCCAATATAATCTCATACAATGAATATTGAGATCTGCAGAAAAAAATATGTTTAACAATCTAATGTTTTTTACGTTATTTATTACTTAGAAATAATAATAGAAAAAGTAGAAATCAAAAGTTGCGATTAAATATAAATATCTATTACTGTGAAGCTGGGTCACACTTTAACAAACCAACATTTGCATCAATAAACTGCTTATTAATAGTTAGGAAGGTAATTGGTACGTTTAATTATTATTTTAAATAATTACATAAAACCAATAACAAAAGCTACACATCACAGACGTATTTACAAATTTATCACAAATATTTAATATGTGCTTTATAAGTATTAACAAACATCCAATATTTTAATAATAGGCATGCTAATAGGCCACTAGTTATTAGTGAGTATTAGTCCCTATACTAAAGCGTTACTATTAATGTAACTTTAAACTAAACATATTGTAATATACTAGAAAATTAAATACACATTAAAAATACTATTGTTATTATTGCCATTATTAATATAATCAGTAATACTAGTAATATTGATGTTGTAATATATATATATATATATATATATATAATTTTTATCAAGTACTTTTATATTATTATTAGTATTATTATTGATGTTGTAATAAATGCTACAAAACAAACACTAAGTAAGAAATACTAGCAAAATTGCATTGATGCTATTTAAATAAAACAGAATTTTTGTTTACATTGAAAGAAGAAATAATCTAAATATTTTTAAATATTTTAATTTCTCTTGTCCAGTATTTTCTATTTTATTGTATGATTCTAGGTTGACACTCTGATCATGACAGCCCTAATTTAGTGCAATTACATTATTTATCAATCTTTTTTTTCTCTCACCAAATTATTACTATCACTATTCTGCGCTTTATTTTGGGCAGGAACAATAATGAAGAATATTACTATTTTTTTAAATCAGATATTGTCAAAGCAAATAACTACATAATACTAGCTGATAACCAATGCAATTGTAATTACAAATTTACAAGTAAGCACAAATAATTGTGAACCCCTTGTGTGGAGTTCCACCCACTTCAACCTGGCAGATAATAAAATTAGTGAGAAGAAAAAAAAATAATCACAAACATACAGAGCCTTCTATATATTCCTTCAGAAAACCTATTATTAATATAAGCACAGGTCGGCAATGGTGTAGGCATGAACAGAAGCTTGTCATTTCATTTCTGGCTCAACTTTCAAGCACAGAGCTACCAAAACGACAAGTTAAGGGTCAGAAGAAATGAAATATCATGGCCACAGGCCCCCACCTTCTTTCCAGTGCAACGTGTAAAGGACACAGGCGCTTTGTGGGACGGCAGGGTGTGGAGGCCAGATCACTTCTCACTTTTTATGCTGGAACTGCATCTCCGATTTCCCGGCTCTCCAACCTGAGCAGAAACATGTTATGCTTGGAGATGAGCCACCTACCAAACCAATAAACCAAATTAAGCTTTAGCTCAAGTGTGTGTGTGTGTGTGTGAGCAAATGCTGAAGTATGTATCTTAAGTATTTATTGCCGTAGAGAAAGATAAGCATTAAAATGAGTTCAACACTTTACATTTCTCTTTGTGAATCTCAGTCTCTTCTGAACCGGTGTCTCGTGGGAAAGCGGCAGCGTATCTGGATGACTGAGAGAGTTTCTCTCACTTTTTTCAAATCGTTACCGGGTCCTGCAGTGGATCTGGCATGGCAGCTGTGTGGAGATTTAGCCATCATCATTTAGCAAGTCAGAGAAGACATCGAAACGTTTCCTCAAGAGAGAAGAGGAAGGAGGCAGAGAGAGAAGGGAAGAAGACACAGAAGCTGAATTTGATACATGCTCATCAGCTGCAGTTGCTCAGAGATGGTGGATCTCTCTGACAGCACAATGTCTCAAGTACAGAGTACAGAGGAACACTGTATTCTCACTGAATTACGTTACTGAGCTGTTTCTTTCATGCCTTTTCCTTCTGACCATCTTTCCTTTTCTGTCTTTAAACGTCTCTCTTTTAATGCTCACCTTTGCAGGAAAATCTTATTTGGCATGTTTTTTTTTTTTTTTTTACTTAATGCACAAACCCAAACAATCAGACAACATCCAGATTAGGCTTGTCAGGATTATTTACCGTAATCAAATTATTCTGGGCTTCATGGCGCATATAGCAATTTAAATAACAGAGGCATTATATACAATAAATAAATAAACTGATTAATTAATGTTACAATACAAATAGAATAGATTTCAAATAATATTATATTGCAATAAATATTAGAAATATATGCAATAGTATAGATACAATATTCAATATAAAATAAAAATATAATTTCTTAAAATAAAATTAACAAATGAATATTAAAATATACTGTAATACATTAAATATGCAAAAGTAAATATGATTATCTTAATATAATTTTTTCATTTCGTTTATATATTTATTATTTTTATTAATGTTATTATTATTATTATGTTGTTGTTGACAAATATTCTATAAATATATAATATTATGTAATATATGGAAAAAATGCTGTAGTCTAATTAAAATTATTAGGCTACTATCATTAATTTAAAAAAAAAAATCACTAATACACACACACATTAATGGAATTTAAGTGAAACAGCAGAGATAATCTAAATTAAATTTTAACATTCAAATTATTATTCATGTCATTCTACTTCTTTAAAGTAAAAAAAAGAAAGAAAAAAAAGTGAGTGTGTGTATGTGTGTGTAATAAGCTAAAACTGTATGACAGAATAACAAATACTTGTCTGCCAAAATTCGTGACAGGATCATGACATGCCTAATTAAGTGCAACATCACACTATTATTTTAAACTACATATATAATTTTTTCCCACCAGCTATGATTAGTTCCCATGTCACCAGCATTTTCAGAAGAGCAAGCATTTAAAAAAAATTACTCTGAAGCATTTTTTGTCCTCCCTCAAGGTCCAGTCATTCTTTTTTCATCTCATCCTTTGATCATTTTACCCGATGAGCAGGAACGATAACGAAGGCCGTTGTTTTTTCGCTCTGCCTGATGCTGACCGCAGAGGGAATGCGAAGCAGGGACGGATCGTCAGAAGGGATTCCAAATCAATTTGTCAGGTCAGCCGCTGAGGGCCTGATTGCAGTTTGTTCGATGAAAAAGCGGGAATGCTCAGGTGACTGACGTGGCAGCTGCGACCGTTTCACAGGGGGGATTTGGGAGAGCATCCCAGCGCTGGGCAGCCATTCCCATCCGGAACGCTGGCCCCATACCAGCCATCCATCAGCGGGGATTTCAACTCCCACTCACTTGGACCCATACAGGATGTGCAGCCGAATACATCGGCTCTGTATCGGAATACCTCTGCCAGTGCGCTTATCAGCCAAAAGCACAGCTTCTTCTGAGTTAAACAGCAAGAAGCCAAGATGGTCTACAATCATTTACACTCTTCAGGGCACGTCACACTGTATTCTTGGCTCTCTGGAGATCACAACAGTTCTTCATGTTACATTACTGGATCATCAGATGGCACTTTTGAGTGAATCTACAGAGTAGCAAAAACTTGGAAAAATAAATTATTATATATATATATAACACTGCAAAAAATGCTTTTCTAGCTTAGATGTTTTTGTCTTCTATTTAAAATTAAGTGAGTTTTAGCTTGAAACGAGCAAAGTAATTTGCCAATGGGACCAAAATAATTTAGTTTTCTGTTTAAAATAAGATTATTTTGCTTACTCTAAGCAAGAGGTCAATTAATTTTGACTTTATGAAAACAAGGCAGTAATCTTTACTTGTCTAAAATCCTTCTTGAGTTAGGAATTTGTTAGATATTTTGGCTGCAAACAATCATACTCCCCATTTTTGTGATTTCAGTGTTATATAGTTTTGATGCTGTTAGTTATTTAAGAAAATGGAAAATTGACAACAACAACAACTTCAAGGCATTTGTGTATTGTTAATAATAATAATTATTATTGTTATTTAAATATTATGTAATAATTAAATGTAATAATTAATATTAATAAATTAGTAAGATGTAAAAATGTATTTTAAAGAAATGTAAAATTTGTGTAAATAATACTAATATACTACTACTAACAACAACAATAATAATAATAATAATAATAATAATAATAATAATAATAATCATTATTATTTGTATTAAGTCAAATATTATTACATCAATTAACCTTAATTAAATTAAGTAATTAAAATAAATAATAAAATAAAATATTTATTTATTTATTTTAGTTTACAATGTTGTTGTTACCTGGCATATGAGTTTTTGTTTTATTTATTCTTTTTTTTTTTTTTCTGATGTTTGTTAGCATGCTTTAAATAAACAACTAACCAAATAAAATAAATCAATGTGACTGACATAAGAATGCTGCATACATGTGAATGAATTACTTAAATATTAACTTAAAATCAGGGAATTTTAGGAGCAAATATTTTATGTCAAAGGGGTTCGGGTAGCCAAAGATGTTTGGGAACCCTTGCCTATAGAACCGGTTCACTTATAATCACAATGTCAATCCCCGGGGCAAGAAAAGAGTGAACCTGAAGAAGGAAAGATGGTTTTTCAACAGCTCATGCTTTTGGTCAGATTAAACACATACAGAAATCCGTTTGCCAATGGCAGTAATCATGCAGAATTCTTCTGTGGATACAGAGGCCTTTTCATAACCCGGATCAATACTTCCTTCAAAAGAAGAGAAGAAAGCAGAACATTAACATATGGCTACAATTAATGGGAACAAAATGCAGTTTTCAATCAGCTTTGATAGAACAGACTAATACACAACTCCATTTGTCAAGAAACACATACCGAAAAAAGGTGGTGTTCCATTTCAGTTCCTCTCCCCCGAAACGTTCCCCAGCAGAGACGTTTATTTCCATTGATCTAGGAATATTTAATAAGAATTTATATTCCAAAAAGACATATTTCAAGATGTTTTCCTTCAGAATTAATAAAAAGTTTTGCATGCAAGGAACAGACTATAAAACAGGCCTAGCTTGTTCTGATCTAACTCAGAATGGACTTTTAAATGGAAAATACACAAAACTAACACAGCAACATCTCTACCATATGCTTACCTTTTATTTCTCTGGCTCTTGTTTCTGTAGTAATAGTTTTGTGTAATATCTTTGCACACATAAAACTAGAGCATATTCATATCAGAATTTTACAAATATAAAAAAGGAATATGAACAACAATAATTAAACAAAATAAGTCTGTAAAGTTTTAAATGTAAAAAATAAAAGTTGAATAACAAACAATAACTGTGCTGGTTAAAATATAGAAAAAAAGAGCCAAATGTTCTGACAAGGAAAAAGGCACCAAGAAGACAACAGATTGCATTCATTAGAAGCATCGAATTCCTTTGATATCACTGCAAATGAATTATGCTCATGAATTTTTTAAAGAAAGCTGATTTTTCAAGTAGTGAACCCAAAAACTGAGAAATATATTTGCAGTGACATGTTTTAACCTGTGACTCAGAAGGTCTAAGTGTGATTAACGAAATGACCTCAAAGCCTGAGAGAGTTCAGGAGAGAAAGATGGGCTTTCTATGATGCATCACAGAGTTTCTTGCTGCAGTTAATCAAGTGAAATCAAGGCCCTGTATCTGTCATCATCTTCAAAAGCACATCAGTCTCATGCTCTCTGAAGCTCAGGTCGAAATGCTCCCAGGGTTCGGTTTCATACTGAAAACCCTGTGTCCTCTGGAAACATCTTCAGGTGTTATCTGTCTCTGTAGAGGAAGATGATTACAAAGATTTAGACTTTGATGAATTTATGATCTCTGCAGGTTACAGGTGCAAAAACAACTGGACATGAAAACAGTAGACAGTACAAAAATAAAGACAAATATTATGAAATATGAGATCAATTGTGTTTTACTGTCTGAAAGGAACAAGACAATGTGAGGGAGAAATTTAAAGTGAAAAGTCACGTAACAACAAGCAATGCCTCCATAGCCCTATGATCGACTGATTGCTCTGAGACTAAAATAATGACGACCTACAAAAACACACAAAAATATCAACAGCCCTGCAATATATTCACAAGTGTTTACCAGACACCAAGCAAGTTTAAAGATTAAGATCGGTTGAGGAAATCCTTCTTAAAGTGACAAAATACAAAAGTAAACAGACAAAAGAAGTCATTTGCAATACTAGAATATATACACAAACATATCCGCTAATTCAATTTATGCACTATTTGGAAAGACCAGATAATAAGATTAATTGCAGCGTATACAACGAATCCACTTGAAAACATCATTTCCAGTTGTGTTTTTAAAACCCTTTATGACAAATTAAAGACACTGTAGTTATTAAATCGAAGGAAACAAAATATGTCAATATGTTATCTAAAATGTAAATGTCTGAGCAGATAATGAGCAACAGAATTTGTATTTGCAACAGTTTGAGAAGACAACTTTCAACAGATCTCTATTACTTTTTAATTCATTTCACAGAAGGAGCTTAACTCAAGTATGGAAATAACTTTTACTGTTACATTTGAACTTTGCAAAATGAAGTCTGTGATTAATTCAAGAACAAATATCTGCCAATGGGCTCAAAATAATATAAATAAATAACTTTAAAGGGGAAATACACTTCCTTAACCCATTAATATGTAGTCAGTTCAGCATAAACTGACTGCATATTGTTCGTATAAATAAATAAATCATAAATGCACTGTAAAAAAAAAAACTGTAAAAAAAACAGTAATAGCAAAAGAAAAACCCCACTGTGAAATTGCTATGATAAAAACATGTTAAATGGTTAATGGTAAATTCTATTCCAACTATTAAAAAGCAGCAAAAATTTACAGGGTAAACCGTAAACTGACATTCCCAGAATTTGCTGCATTGCATTTAAAATTTAGTTTGAGCTTGATGTTTTTTCTTTGAAATAACTGTTTCTATTTTTTTTCTTATCAGTTATGTTTATTAGGGTTGTATGTTACATGCAATGTTGTTAAATTAATGTTTATTGCATATTTCAGTTTAATAAGTGTTTGTGTGAATGACACTGAGTATACACTATATATGTTCATATTTGAAAAGCGCCTTTGGTTCATCATGCGACTTAAGGTTTGTATATTAACATTATACCAGTTCATGAATTTACATGATTTAAATTTAACTTAAACCCGTAAAACCTAAAATGTTGTTACCATTTTTTTAATGGTTGAATTCCGGCAACCACAGTTGCCGTTTTTTTACCACAAGTTTTATAATTTTTTACAGTGTGTATCTTGATTTAAAGATATATATTAATTAAATTAAAAGATTTGGATGTTTGGTGATAGTGTAAAACAGCAAGACATATTTTATTAGTATTAAAACATGAATATAAAAACAAATTATGCATTTCTGAAAAAAGTTCAAGTTCTTTAATAAAAAACATGCTTGACCTGTCTACATATAAAACCTACTATAAATCTGTTTCTTTTTCTTTCTATCAAAAGCAGGCAACAGATGCAATCGATTGTTTTTTTCTTCTACATAACTTTCCGATGTCTTTTTAAATGACAGATTATCACTGTGCACTTATATTGCTCCATCCATGCATGTCTTAAAAGCAAACAAACGATTCATTAATGTAGCTGGAAACAATTTAGAACCACAAACCCTTACACAGATCTCCAGCAGTCCAGCGGCATCACATTTCAACAAACTAAGAAACATTTTAATCAGATATTTCCATCTCCAATAACATCAGCCACCCAATTCCATACCATTTACAGCCCACTCTCATTTTCAGCCATAAATATTAGATACCGCATGCCACACAGCATTTACAGCCATATCTCTGCTGTCAGAGTTACAGCATCCGGTATCACTGCGAGAAGGACGGAGAGCATGTGTACATGTGCGAGCCAGTACAGACCCTTACATTTCAAGGGGAAGGCCGCGGTAGCAGGCATTGTGAGCGATCCCTCGCAGACTGTTGGTACTGTAATTGTGCTCGATTTACTCACACTCTGTGAAACCGCACTTGTCTCCAGAGAGCCGTCACGCTTGTTTACATCAGAGGGCTCTGATGTCATTACAGAGGGCCCAAGCCTTTGATAGCCCTTCCTCTGGAATGTTACGCTCCGAGTGCGCCTCGGATATCATAAGACGCTCAGCTGGCAGGTACAGTAGAAATCTCAGTTTTATTGCCTGCGGCCACATCACAAACAAGAGCACCCCATGCCACACAGAACCACCTCCGACCCTCAAAGGAGCCTGTTCTCACGCCACGAAATTTCACGGCAAGCTTCGCTTTGGCTAATCTCTCAAAGCACAATAGAATCAGCCCCGTTTCAACATTTGCACCCCCAGAGGAATGCAAACAGTTTATTGATCTATTTACGGCAAGAATACATGCTTCGCACTTCGCAGATGCCGATTGCCGTTATTTGCAGCCCGCTCTAATATTAAAAGAGTTAAATAATAAATACGTATCTGAATCAAACATGACGTGCGGAGATATGCATGAGACTCATGTGTTGGAGGAATCCATTGTAGGCGAGGAATACGTCGTGGCAGTTCTGCTATATGCGCATGCCAAGATCTTTCTGGAGCCCGTTCAAACCCTAAGCACAAAGATAAGTGAGCTGCATGAATACTAACAAATTTAAAAGCGTGTTGTACATTGAAAAGACGCATGCTCAATTTCCTTCACTCCACATAGATCTTTCTGACTCTAAACGGGATGTCAGGGGAACAGGTGAGCGTACAGAAGACTGATTTCCTGTGGCAACCTAATGATGTCATGGGGCTTGTGGCGTATACAGCGTTCTTGCTGCGAACACTTCGGGATATATAGCATTCCTGCGCAGTCCCACGAGGCGGTACTCAGAGCAGAGCTCCTCCTGACAGGAGTACAAATTTGTCTTTTGCTTTACGATATCCCCAAAAATCAGTTTTACAAAAAAATGCCTTAACAACTGCAATGAGAAGAGCACATGTGTAGAGCGGCTGCACGTCTGCACTTTCTCTCTATTTATAGCATAAATCGCTGTCTATCTTAGGGCCTGTCTGCCGAGAACAGGCTTTCTCAATAAAGAGCGATTCTCAACCACTCCCCCAAAAGGTTGAGTAATAACCTTACATTGACTGACCTTTTAACCCAGAGTCACTCAAAAGAAGCCTCAAGTCGGATTGATAAGACTATTTTATTTTTTTGTAGGCCAGTCCATTGGTTAGAATATTGCATTTGATTGCAACTTTTACAAAAACACATTCAATTTGTTTTTAAATAAAGGTGCTTCATGATGCCAGAGAAGAACCTTTTGTCTGAATGGTCCCAGAAAGCCCCTTTAACATCTGAAGAACCTTTCTGTTTCTTTTTTGCGAAAGAAGGTTATTCAGATTATAAAAAGGTATAAAGACATGGTTCTTTAAAGAACCTTTGACTGAATGGTTCAAAATGCAATAACAAAAACACAAAATGATACACTGTTCACAAGAAATTACTATTTAAGGTTACTTTCTGCTTCAAAATGATTCACTATGTGAATAATTGTAATATTCACTGGCAATTTCTGAGTAAACATTGTTTTCACAGTTCACAAATTAACCTAAATAATCTTGGTAACATTTTACTTTACAGTTACACCTATTGGTTGCTTATTAGCATGCATATTACTAGAATATTAGCCATTTATATTAATTAAGCACATATTAATGCCTTATTCTATAGCCTACCTAAACTTCGCTAACTATAACTATAAATAAGCAGCAAATTAAGAATTTATTGAGAGAAAAGTCATCGTTAATAGTTGACCAGTGTTATTCTATTCTAAACTGTTACCATAATCTTGTATAATTAACTCTTTGCAAAGACCCGCCCCCTTTGTTACTGTTGCTACATCTGACAAGCCATTGCAAAACACATCATACTCTGGTATGAAATAAAATCTTAGCTTTCAGAATTTGTAATTTTTTTTAAAGAAGTTCAAACAATAAATACTGTTTTGTGGCATTTTAATGTGTTGTGACATTGCTGTATTGTCGCAGCTCAAATGGCACTTGAACTGATCATATCTTCCTTTTTACTATAGTGAAAAATAAACATAAATAAACATAATCATAAGAACAAAATCATGCATTTAGACAGATAGACAGATAAATATTTAGGGCAGTGTTTCCAAAAAGCACGGTAAGCCTAAATTGATCATTGGTTTCAATGGTCTATGATGTAATTAAAGAGTTACTCAATCCCAAAAGGATTATTTTTTTTTGTCATTAAATCACTTACCCCTGCGTCATTCCAAACCCATAAGAACTTTGTTCATCTTCGGAACACAATTTAAGATATTTTTGATGAAAACTGGGAGGCTTCTGACTGATTGTATCTTTCCATTGAGTCTAATACAGAACTGCGTACAACGGAAGCTGTCCAAAATGGCACTATGGTGACATAACCCGTCCCAAATCTTTGAATAAAGTCGTTATTTTTGTTTTCTTTCCATACAAAAAGTATTCTCATAGTTTCATAATATTACGATTGGACCACTGATGGCAGATAGAGCATTCAGACAACGTCTTTCATACTTTTCTGGACCGTGACAGTGGCAATTGTTTGGTAGTCAATGGGACAGTCACAAGCCTCCCTGTTTTCATCAAAAATATCTTAAATTGAGTTCCAAAGATGAACAAAGGTATTATGGGTTTGTAACGACATAGGGGTAAGTGATTAATGACTAAACTTTCATTATGGGGTGGAGTAACCCTTTGTAAAACCAGCCCAGTATTGTTTTGCTTTAAAAATAAACTTTATCCATCATGCAACAATAAACAGTTGACACTTTTCTAGAAATGATATGACAAACGAAACAATATGAATGTCAAATTAGGTTAATGTGTTAAAAAATAACATGCATTAGAAGTGTAGAAGTAATTAATTACATACATGAACTGTTTATTTTACCTTACGCGTTGAAAAGTAAAACTTTTGCGAACACTTTTAATATTTATAAATCACATTACGGTTTGATGCAAGACAGGCTTCTGCACGGTATCGTTTATTTAAGATTTGGAAAATACTATTATCTCAGTATACGATATTAAGAAAGTTTGGTTTACGTATCACAGAAAGCACAACATTGTAGCTTTCAGCAGAATTCCGCATCACTCTTATCGGCAGTCAAAACATTATTCCATAATGCACATAAATCTGTCACACAGAACAGATAAATGCTGCAATATTGGCTTGGCTAATTTATTTACTGAGACGCTTTCATAGAAAAAAGCAATGAAACAGCGAAACATTGTCTTTTTTCTTCGAGCGCAATAACTAGATTAGATGATAGATGTGAGTCTGGGGATGACTGCTGCATCCAGTCAATTACTGAGCACCGCTTTCCCGAGTGCTCTTCAAACACGGTGTCGGATGACAATTTCATTAGCTAAGATTAGAGAAGGATGTGGGAAATTACAGAACATTATTGCACTTTACTGCCTGGAAGATCCACCTTGTCATAGACAGCCTGACAAGACCTGACAGATGTATTAAGATGTGTGAGACTTGGGCAGAATCTTAAAGACTTCGGCTCAGCTGGGTGCTTGGAAGGTCCTGTGCGTGAAAGAAGAGCGTTATTGAGTATCTGCTGTGTTTTCCCAGTATTCTCTTCATTCACAATGGCTAGGCACTTCATCCACAATTTGCTAGTCTGCATGGAAAATCAGAGCGTGTGAAAAACAGTCACACCAAAGCCGGAGGGCACGACGATCATCACCAGCATGTGTCATTTTTTTGATCTACAGTTTTTCCGAAAGCTTTTAAATGGCTGCTGAAAGTTTAATGGAGGTGATAACCAGTTCTGGCTCGGAATCCTCTCACGGACTGATTTGTGGGCACTGCCTCTCGGGCAGGAATAGCTAATACACAGCGGCAGCCATTTCTGTGCACGAGCAGCAAGTTTAATGAGGAAAATAAAAGCAGATCAGCAGCAGATGCTCTTGGTCAAAAGCCTGAAAACCACAGCTCTTTTTCCTTCCCTCCTCCTCCAAAGAAATGTACATTTGGCATGGCTGTCAGCGGCCTTGAGATGCTGAAACAGGATTTGTAGAGCACTTAAGATTGATATTTAGTGGGTCTCAGGCTGGGTCCCAGGATGAAGAATGAATATACAAGGAAAACAAGCTGTACTGCCATTGTGACGGCTCAGACAAGTTAACGGAAAGCTTTTTAATTTAAGCATTTCTGCTTGTCTTTAGAAGGCAGAGGATTGTCTACCGATTTCCCTTTTTTTTTTTTAAATATGTTCTTCACTGATGTGTTTTAAGGCACAAGAATTCTTTGAAAAATAAATAAAACAGACATTTGATACACTCTCAGAAATAAAGGTACAAACGCTGTCACCTTTTCAAAAGGTACACTTTTGTACCTATTAGTTTTAAATATGTACACTTTAAGTATATGTACCTTTAAGGTACCAAAATTGACCCTTTCACATGGATACCCTATTTGAAAATGTCAGTATCAGAACTAATGTATGGATGCATCTCTAGTCAAAAATAACAAAAATAGCATAAGAAAACACTTCCTTTGAAAACTATATGCATTGGTATGTCCGTATCCCACAGTCCTTCAAACCACATGTTCACTTGCATCACATCGGCGGACAACAACGACTCCATGAAAGGTGTCAAATTTCCTTTTATAATAACCAAACACCAGCATCCCTCTTGGTGAAGAAAGACGAGGAGATCAAAGAATGAGCTCGACCTCGGTCCTGATTCTGTTTAGTGTTTCTCGAGCCTGCAGAGGGCTAGAAAACAGCATCCATATCCTGCACTCCCAACAAGGCGCCCCTGCAGTGAAACAGATCAGGTGCTGAAAGAGGGACGTTTCAGCTCCGGGCACTGCGAGTCCAACGTTCTTCCTGACCGAATGGTGGTCCTACGAGGAGATCCTCTCAAACACACGCTAATCGCTGCCAGTTGTTCCTCCGTACATCCAGAGCTACACAATCACGCACTTCAC
>JAUMHE010000063.1:6339793-6353518 GCA_032359235.1 Enteromius mattozi | reverse complement strand
GAGATCCTCTCAAACACACGCTAATCGCTGCCAGTTGTTCCTCCGTACATCCAGAGCTACACAATCACGCACTTCACTTTTGGCTCCGGATCAATCGCATCACAAACATGCCGAAAGTTGGCCGTCTATGAGAGCAGAATCATTGCTCTCAATTGTTCTGATTGCTCCTCGGAGTGCTGTGAAGCAACTTTCATCTTTAGCGTACAAGTTCACGTTTCAGGAATACACAAAAAGTGTGTATTCTGGACTTCTCCAAGAAGACTAACCAAGCCAGTAGATGGGAGGAAGAGAGCCGCGACTCTTACAAAGTAAAACACTTTTTCGTGAACAACCATATCTGTTTCAACGATAAACTTCCAAAACCTCCAGAGCACTTGAACATGGCATGACCTCTGAATCATCATCGCAAAATGACTTCACAGATAACAGACCAACATTTTTAAGTGACACTTCCACACATCAAACAGCGGACAGCACCTATTTTCCTTTTCAATGGGCCACTTTAAGCCCCTATCGCTAATGGCAGTGGGAGAGATGGATCACTTAGAAAAGGAGACACACTCCCGGACCCTCCTTATATATCATTATACAGAGAACTTCACCTGGATATGGCCAGGGTCACCCTGGAGGTTCTCCATTAAACTTTATGGTTCATTGATTCAGAGGGCCGGCATATGGTTCCCATCAAGCACTGCTGCCTTTATCAAGAGCACGCTCCGGTCCAAACTGTCAGCTGGATCCGCCCCGAAAACTTTGACTGACAAATTTATACAAGTGTTGATTTCTTTCACCCTTCACCCACTCTTTCTTTCTTTCCTTCTTTTGCATAACATTTCCCACTCCGTACATGAGAAAAAGAAAAGTGGCGAAGGGACCGTGTGTTGAGGAAATATTTTGACGGCTGAAAAGTTTGAGATTGGGCCAAAATTTACAATGCTATAAAATCGTACTAAAGTAACACGTGCATGCTGAGGTATGAATAACATTTTGAAAGTCTGAGATTTTATGAAGAATATGAAATGTCCTCATTGGGGTCAAAATGATTCCAGGTTCATTTCCAGTCATAAAACTTTTAGGCATCATGCTTTCATGTATGATCTTAAAGGGATGGTTCAGCCCCAAAAAAACCAAAAAAACCTGTCATTTACTAACCCTCATCTCATTCCAAACATGACTTGCTTTCTTCTGTGGAACAAAAAAGATGATCCTGGAAAATGTCTTAAGTGTTTTTAAGGGTCTAAAGTGAAGAAAATCCCTGGGGTCCAATGTTATTTGAAGAAAGAGTAAGGAAGAAAGAAGAAAGTTATACAGGTTTAAAGCAACATGAAGGTGAGTAAATGAAAAAAGATTATACATTTTATGTGTATTGCACCTTTTATACAAAAGCTGCAGCTTAAAATGCAAAAGCTTAAAAACAAATGAAGTAAAATGGGACTTACTTAAAGAAGATCAAATTAATAATATACATAAAGTGCAGTGTAAGCAATAACAATATATTTATAAATAAAATAAAATATATTTTATTTTAGGTGGACTATCCCTTTAAGAAAAAAAAAAACAAAACGGTCACTTTAAATACAAAAAAAAATAAATATAAAAACAAGTATGTACTTTTGTCTCATTGTAGAAAAGGACCATAGCGTTCTTCGGACAACACTCGATATCGCAACCTGAAAAGTTCACGGGTTAAATTACAGACACATGGCAAGCTTTCTTTGTGGACATTATCTTGCTTTCTTTGTGCTGCGGTAACCCAAGTAAGACGACTTAACGACAAAAAAGCCTGGACCGAAGTGTCCCTTTAATCACCATAGACGTTTTAATGGCAGTCTTATGGCGAGTGACCACCACAGTCCAGAGTAAAGTACGAGTCTGTGCTCGACGACCTGACATCTATAGGACCCATTGCTACAACTGAGAATACCGGTTTTATTTCAGGAAAGAGAAATTACGAAAGAGAAAGAAAAAAAAAAAAGACAAAAATGTTTCCGCTGCGGCCAACAACACCAGAACTCCCAGCAGTTCTTGATGTGCGTAATACGAATTTATCATTTCTCACGCGCACAGAAAAAAAAAAAAAACTAGAGATAAGATTTTGTCAGCTCTGGAGTCCTGGATAAAATTCTCAAATGAACACAAAAAAACAAGTTTTCCTCCTGGTGTGATGTTTGCCAAGACATTCGACGAGGAATGCTTTGACAGATGTACCGCTCTCATTTTTGAGACTAATTAGACTTCGAGCTATTCTTCCATTTCTGTTAACCATTTTTCAACGTAGGCCACAGATCTCGTTTCCCCTCACGAGTCGGTTGCATCTGGTTCCTTCACAGTTTGTCGCTAGCTCTGGACACGGAAGACAGAGAGGGCCAGGTGCTTTTAACAAGACCCTTTACGCTCTCGCGGCTCTTTATTGGGTTAACATTGAAACACTGTGGAAACTCAATCTTGGTATCAAAAGCAGATGCTTTGCACAATGTAGTATCTTACATAAAGTCCAATTGATTATCGCTGGTGTCTTTACAGAAAAAGTCGCGTTTGTTCTAGCGCCACAAACACTGTTGTCTTTAAAGCAGCCCGCTTGGGTTGAGGGAAGGGCTCTCCATGGAAACACTGACCCTTAAAATCTCCTGCGATGTGAAGCAGACACAAGATTTACGGGTGTTTTCAGCTTGTTACAGGAGATTTATATTTACAATAAAAAAGAACAACAATCTGCAGAAGCCATTAGCGAGGGAGCAGGGGTAAAGTGCTAAGTTAGCAGACAGGATGGCTAAATGTAGGCGTCTGTATTCTTGTTTTTACATAATAACCAGCGTTCGCTAAATCTCTTGTAATGTGGGCAGAGAGTAAACACTTATAAATAAAGTAAGACTAACATTACCTCATTTCCTCATGTTCTCTTTCTATCTTCTGCAGATACATTTTAGAATAACTGAAATATGTGGTCATCAACTGACCGCAAGAATGCTGTTCAGAAAATAAAAAAAGATTGTCTGGTTTTCATGGAGTCTCGGAATCCGTTCTCAAAGATGATGTCGTCAGCACCTGATTAAGATGGATGTCGCCGAGTGACAAGGAAAGGAGAGGCCAAGTGGAGATAGAGAGAGAGGAAACAAGAGAAGCATTTGGCTCTGGTATGTGAAGCAGCACGTCTTCATTCCCTGCAGTCGACGTGAACGATCTTCTTCCATTCTCCACGCTCTCGGGCCTGCTGACCCTGGAGGTTGGTCCTCAAGGGCTGGCCCCTCGCCACGGTCGCTGGCTGCGCAGCTCCTAAGCAGGCTTGACCGTGGATAGTCACACACAAATGCGGTCAAGCTCTGGGCAGAGGGATTTGGGACGTGACAGCGTAATCAATTTCTATGATTCATGGCGGCCCAGCGGAGGAGACACAGAGTAAGACGCTGACAGCGTTGTCTGGGGTAGAGTTCTGATGCGGTGTGACAGAGGTTCCTGCTTCTGTCTTCTCTGCCTGCTTCAGAAACTCTTTGTAAAGTCACATCAACTCTAAAAATACTGCTTGCAAGAGTGTAGTGTAAAACTGAATACGATTCTGAAACAGTAGGCCACAAGGATCTATGTTATGATGATTGTACTAGGTTAAGAGTAGTTGTTTGGCTCAAATTTTAAAATAATTATGCAGTAAATAGTAGGCACAGAACTACAGTAAAAGAAAAAAACAAAACAAAGTACTTGTATATGAAATCAACAGCTTCAGTTTTAGAGCCAGAACTTTTTGTTTTATAATTATCATTTATCATATTTAGAATTCAAGCTAAAGTAAACACTATTATTAATTTTTTTGCAGGTCATGGAAAACATCGATATTTTAGATAGTGCTGTAAATACAGTATATATTTTGAAAATATTTGCATGTGTGTGTGTGTTAGTGTTGTCAAACAATTAATTGCATCCAAAATATTTTTTTGTTTATGTGTGCGTACTGTGCATATTTATTATGTATATATAAAGACGCACACATACACATACATTTCACAAAAACATCTTACTTTTATATATGTAATATATTTATAAATGATAATTTATGTTTTTTAAATATATGTAAAATATATTAAATATGTACACATGCATGTATACAGTATATATATTCACAGATTTCTGAAATATATACATGCATGTGTGTGTGTATTTGTATATACATAAATATGCACAGTACACACATATTGTGTAAACAAAAAAAAAATATTTTGGATGCAATTAATTGTTTGACAGCACTAATAAGTACACACACACACACACACAATATACAGTACACGCACACATATATTATGCAAATAAAAACCTTTATTTTGGATGTGATTAATCACGATTAATTATTTGACAGCTCTAATTTTAAATCACACCCATAATTGAAAAAGCTATTCATCCATTCATCAACATCCAGTGATAAATGGTAACATATGAGCGTAATCACTCTCTAAGGGTCAGAGGTCATGGTCGGATTAACTCTCCTTCTGAGAAAATGATGGTCATTACCACTCAGAAACACTAGAGGTTGACTTCCACCGCACTCTCATTACACACCCATCCTCTTGCCAATATTACAAGCATTTCTGTGACGTGGATGCAGCAGGTGGACCGCAATGCTGTGTGTTTGTGTATGTGTTGACAGGTCGTGATGTATATTACAGTCTGTATCAGCTTTAGTCAACAGTCAGTGCTTGTTTAACTTTGAATAACTAAGGGCCAGTCTGCCAAACACCTATTAGGGGAAGCCGTTACATTTCGCTTAACATCACCACTGTCTTCCACAAACGTATAATCACTTACAAACCACGGCCTACAAACACAATCGCACACATGATGTGTCTAATTGTCTGGATTTGTTATGAAGCCAGTTTGTAACAGGCAACAGGTGAATTTTGCAGGCATTTCCTGAGAGGAAGAGTGAGCTTCTCTAGACAAATATAGACCTCTGACAGACTCTGTGTGGCATCTGAATAGTGTGAGTTCTAATAATGACTCTCTCTTTGATCTGAATCCCATATACTTCTATGATTCATCTTCTGTTGGTGTCAATTATTAATTTTAAGCTCACTCTATTTATATGTTAATAGCTCCACCTGAGCAATGAATGCCATGCCAATAAGGACCATCAATAAAGTACATGCATTTATGATCTAAAAAGAGAATATAAGTGGGTTAGACAAAACAATGTGGATTAAAAAAAACAACAAAAAAAACCCTCAAGAACCACATGGTGTAGCTCTTGATTCTGACATGGAGAAGACAATTTCTACCTAGCAAAGATTAACAATGACCGGATTTGATAAATGGAAGCATAACAAGGCCAAACATGCAGCTGGACTCTCCAAACTCACAGGTCCAAGCAGGAAATCTTGAGAAATATGAAGTTGGAATTTTATTGCTTCACTTCAGCCAGATAACAAGAACAGCTAGTCTTTGAACTCTCTCTTCCTTCTGCTCAAGCTTTTCTTTCTCTCCTGTTTCCCTCTCTCTCTCAGCTTCTGGTTTTAGGACAAGCGAAAACATTGTTTTTCAGCCATGTAGTAAATCTCGCTGGCGGACACATTCTTTGACTCCTTTGCCCTCCCCTCTCCCGTTTCCACGCTGAATGAACCTGTGCAGCACATGAACGTTTTCACGACAAAGCTGAGGATTTTGGGCACCGCTTCACCCCAGTCGCGAACCAAGCCAGTAACATTAGCAGTGCTAGTCGGAAGGGAACCCCCCAGCGTTCTTCATTTTGGAGTCTGTGTGGGCCAAATTTTACCGTCCATGCTGTGCTGAAATTATTCGCTGGCCTCTAACCAGAATCTCTCACATTACCACATGCTGAAGCCAGAGCCAGCTGTGTCAGAGGATTCAGGAAAATCATCTCAGCCCCTGAAAAACATTTTTACAATCTCACATTTCTGTAAACTTGCCACATTGTAATCACTGAACAGTGCAAATTAATGCTTTAAGTAGAGAACGAGAGGTTCGTTCACACAGGGGAAAATGCTTACCTGGTCATATTCCAAAAGCAAAACTTCACACAGGACCTTCCAACAAGCATCTCGGGTAGGTGAAAGATGGAATGATGGTTTTATATGCATTGGATATGGATTCGATCCAGTGAGAGGGCAATTTACTTGACGGTATAGATGGATTGGTGTGTACCGAATAACATGCTTTACCCTTGGCACCGCATCCAACCCTTATTTGCCCCATGAACCACAACCATGAAACACTTAAGAGCAACCTGACAAACCTCTTAAAAGGAACCAAGGTGCTAAACAGGTGCTAAATGCACAGCAGAGGCTGGTTTGAAGGAAAAACTGGATGGGGAAAGAGAGAAAAGAGAGTGGGGTTTTATGGGGTTCACCAGGTGACCTTTGACCTTTTGCTCTCAGCAGGACGGTGTTGTAATAAATTGCTGGTTGTTAAGGGCCTGGACACTTCTTGGCCCTCACTTCAAACGTGTGCTATGGTTGTGCCTGTTAGCTGAAAGTGGTGTGGCAGACAGGCCCGGTTACGGCCCAATCGCTTCTTAGGCTCGCGCACATCTGGAGGGCAGCACCTTGGCTGAAAATGAGACTTTGTGTCTCTTGATGTTTTCACATGACATCTTTATTAACGCTCGAAGCGGCCATCCCTACACCTCCATCATATTTCTGTTGTCTCGCTCTCATCGTAAGGCTTTAATGCGAAACATTTGCGGGCGCCTTCCGAATCGTGGCATCTGCAGCCGTGTTGCTAAGTAGCTTGAAGGTGCATGTCAGCTTGTCTGCATTAGCAAGACCAATGAAAGCCTCTCGCACTGATCTGCAGGTTTTATTGTTTTGTTGAAGAGCGCCGTTCATCCCGCTCCTCTATCCCTCTATGGATAAGGTAAAAAGGACATCAGCGGCCATTGCTGTTTATACAGAGGCCGTTTGACCCGCGGCGGCCCTGGCAAGGAGACAGAACTGATTGTGGGAGCTCAACAGGTGCGAAGCTGAATCGCAGAGCCAGGGAAGATACATAAATTACCACAGCAGCTCAATCACACTCTTCTGTGGCTCTGTTAATCTGCCAAAGGCTTTGAAGGCTGAAGCAAGAGTTATGAAGAGCACAGTCTGTGAAGACAGAGGGGGGGAAAAATGCATACACAACACACACATAAAAAAAAGAAATCTCAAGCTTTTTGGGGCTGTAGTTAAAAGAAAACAAAAATATAATATATATCCATGATTTACAAGAACACGTAGAGCTTCAATGGTATCGCTATGTACTCGACTATTGAAAAACTATTTAAGCGACAGAACGAGAGAAAGAAAGATGGACGGATACAACAATAGAGAAAATGAACAACAGATACAATGGACACAGTGCCCTCCAAAAGTCCAGACACACCTTTGGAAAAATAGCATAAATCCTTTGATATTGTGATGACTCTAAATTGTTAAGGGACACACAAACTATGAAAACATGAAAAGAAATAAATAAGATGGAACAGAAAAATATTAATAAAGCATCTCTAAACTGTTCTAACTGGTTTGTTTTGCTTTAACTTTCAATCATTTGGTAAGTCTTTAAAGATGTTTGGATCTAATAATCTTCATAAAAATGTAAATAGATTCGTTTACATGTTTTCAGAGTACTGTAGAATAATATAATAAATAAAAGATACTGTAGACAGAATATAAATAGACAGAATATAACACATAAATAAATGGGTTGGTTGTTGGTGTTTTAATGCCACACCATCATCCTTGGCTATTTTAATGGTGCCTAACAAGTTAAAATACTATAAAATAGCATTCTAAAAAGGTTTCGAAAGTTAGATGAAAATCCAAGAAAAATGGACTCCGGAGATACCGAACTCTGGCATGAGGAGCATAGTGGTGAAAAAAATAAAATAAACTAAGCTATAGACAGAGCTAGATAAAACAAACAACAAATAAAATTATCTTACATAAAAAAAATAAATGAAACTGATAACCCTAACAACCAATCAAAAAGTAGAACAAACAATTAAATTAAAGATACTTAAAATAAATTATATGATAAAATAATGAATAAAGCTACAAAAAGAATGTTAAACATTGGCAGCTAACAAAATTCTGACAGAAAAATAAAACTAACAATTCACGCAGATTGAATGAACAATAGAAAATGATCAACAGACAGAATGACAGAATTAAACTAAACAGCAGCAAATAACAGAACACACAGTAGTTCCTGTTCCAGTAGTTCAATTGTTCTAATTGAAAAACAGATAGAATGATTGAAGGAACTACATCAATAGAAAAAAAACTGAATGAACAACACAATGATCAAAGACAATCAATTTGGATAAAAGCATCTGCTAAAATTTAAACAGAATATTAGATTTAACCGATTAAAAGATAGTTATCGCAGACAAAATGACAGATAGAACAAACAATATGGAGAACAAGAGAAGACAGGAAGCTCTGAGATCCAAGGCAAAGAAACCAGTGAGAGTAAAAGATAAACCATTTAACTCATGGAGGAGGCTCAGGAACAAGGGCAGGTCACTGGATGCAGACCCCACTGCTGAGAGTCAGAGGACTAACACAACTGACCTGAATATGATTTCACAGTTGATGCTAAAGATACACATACAACACATTTTTTATTTGATGCATTTCCAACACATTCAGTCGGAAATTCTTTAAAGTGTGATATTATTATTATTATTGTTATTATCATACAAAGGTCTCATGGGTCTGGAACGACATGAGGATGAGTATTTGATGACAGAATTTTCATTTTTGGGTGAACTAACCCTTTAACATGCATTGATGGATCATGCACGATAATTCCATGTACACATTATCAGCTGTGATTTCATGTTGACTTTACCATTTTTTTTTTACCGTTTAGTTTATGGAATTAAAATTTTACAGAAATCAACCAGAAAAACAGTAAAATGTTTTGTTCTTGTTTCTAGTAAAAAAATAATAATAATTACAACTCTTCTTTACCAATGCATATGTTTACATCCATTCAGGAAAAATTGTATATATATATTTGTTCAAACTAAATGGTTAAACCAGCTTTTCTTTATTTTTTTTATGCACTGAAGTCCAAATGCTCCTTCTTGTGTCTGTTCTTTCTTTTTCCTTTTCCCCCTCATTTACAAAGACCATCTGACTGTTTCTCTTCATCTTCATTCCTTTATTCTCCCTCTCATTCTCTTTTGGAGAGCAGGACAAGAGGAAATTGGTGTAATGAATTTAGGGTGCCTGTGTTCGGCGAGCTGCGGTCCCTCTGGCACGGTTCGGTCATTTATCTTCCGCACTCTGTCAGAGGGAAATACAGCACAATGGGTGAAGGGGGAGTGCAAATTGACTACCAATTACGCGCCTGTGAATAAGGAGAGATTAGAGGAGGGAACGCAATATGGTTCACTGCTAGCGTTTATTTTAACCCTGCAAGCAGTGGACCGCCAAGGCCTGAAAGGAGGAGGAGGGGTTAGAGTAAAAGAGAGAAAAAGAGAGTGATGGTCAACCAAGGGTGAAATGTGTAAAAGATTCCTTGTGTTTGCAAGGATGAGCTTTTTTTTCTCTCTCCCTTTCCTTTTTTGAATACAGTACAGAATGGATAGAGTTAAGTGTGTCTGCCTTTTCTGTCTGTTTATATAAGTGTATGTTTATAGGTGCGTGTGTCATAACAACTTCCAGTATTCAAACCTATGGATGCTTGAAATATTTTCAAGATTTTTGCAGTCTGCCTTTCAAAAACATAACATTAATTCAGTGGAGCAATCTAGAAGTCTTCTAAAACTCTTGAAAATAACAATTGAAAATAAATGATGAACTGATATTTCAAATCATAACTTAATCATATATTATACATTTCGTATTTAAAACAATACAAATGGAAAGTCAGTTTGTTACTTAAAAACTAGAATTACCCACATTTATGCACTGGGTCAATCTAGAAGCAAAACAAAACAAATATTTAGTGTTTTCTCCAATGATAACATCTTGAAAATAGCTTGAAACCATTGAAAACCTTTTTTGGAGTGGTGCTGATATTCTAATTTGTTTCAGAATTGGATTTGTTATAATAAAATGTGTACATGCAACATGCTGACCAGCGTGCGAGGCCTCAGATCAGCCTCTCAACCTAATCAGGTTTGACTCTCCGAAGAACTTCCACATTAGCCTGGAGCACCATCACTAATGCCAGGCAAAATGTTTGCAGCTAAAGTAACACATTTCACGTGCATTTGTTGTTAGACAGGGTCGGAAGAGCATTCTGTGGAATTTTTAGGGGTGAGAAAAATGGAGGAGGGAAAACAGGCTGGAATGAAAGCATAAAGCAGGCGTGGAGTGTGTTGAACGCCTGCGCAAAGAGGAATAAGAATGCAAGTAAAATAACTTGCACTGACTGACAACAGAAAAGTGAGAAAAACTGAAAACAGAGACAGATCATCGCCTTTTTTACAGCACCTCAATCTGTTATTGTGAATTTTGTCAAGCAGCTGGTCTCTTAAAGGTCTGATGACTTTGGACATAGCAAAATAAACTACATTTGCATTTCCTGAAGGAAAGACTGCATGCAAGGCACCAAAAGAGGAATGCTCTGAGGTTTTAAGCAAGCTTAGATTTTATCTTTATTTCTGTGTATACAGTATGAAACACTGTACATGAGAAGCTTTGACACTGTCATGCCATTAGAACAGGTCTTGTTTTCTGTCAGCTATGTGAGAATCAGCATGACACAACACTCTTTTACAGTGTAAAGGCAGCTAAATGGTTAAATCGATGCAAGAAAACAAAGCAATTTTAGCAAGACCAATAACAATTTAGTACGCAAACATTACAATGACATCAAATGGAGAAATGGAGATCAATGTAAGAAAATGTATTTTCAAACTTTACATTTATTTTAAAATAAATATATATATATATATATATATATATATATATACATATATAAAAGAGAACACAACAAATGCATAACCTCACAATGCTTATCAAATGCAGAGGTAGATCAGTGGTTCTCAGACCAGGTAGTGGGTCATGAACCAAAAATGATTGAATGGTCTAAAAAAAAAAAAAAATGTACAAATGCACATAATAAAACGCAAGTATTCGCAGCTGAAGGGGAAAAAGACGAGGGAATACCCTTTACATATTACATACTTTTGGCAACCAAAGCCATGCATGCAGTCATCATCTACAGTATGATATTTTTTGTTGCAAATTTATCAGTCCCTTAGTAAAGGTTGACACATTGAACAGATGCCAACATAGACAGGTTGCATGATATAGGCTACCCTTTTTCATCCGAAAAGGAACAGACTACTGTATATAAAAAGGTTCACTGGGGAAAGAATAACTGATATTAAAATCACTTACATTTCTTCTATTTAGTCTATATCACTTATATAATTGTGCACACTGTTGGATTGTAAATGTCAATTTGAAGACAATTTTTGTATACAGAATTGTTGGATCCCACCTTGGTTTCCACCATAAAACAGAAAACACTCTTTTTTTTTTTTTTAATGAAAACTGCTTCACACAGTTCAGCGTTGATCACAAAATATTTCTGATGACTCCCATTATCAATAAGATTTCATGTATTCAGACTGGAAATACAGAGAAGCTACAATGCTCTCACGCATTAACGAACACATCAAACTGATGCTGCTATATCTTCTCTACTCTGCAGGTTCACAGCGGTTTATTCCATCTCTCTGGTTTTCGGTTTCTGTCTCTCCTGCATTCTCAGGCATGCCTCTCATGCATCAGATAGATAGATGTTTGGATTGAACGGTCCTTCAGTACAGTACCTGTGGTCAATTCCTGTTGCATGAGCTGTAAGCCGATAACAGATGTGGATGAGACCACACTGCCACCTACAGACCACAGAACAACATCCTCAAGATATCCTCAGACCTACAAAACCAGATGGATCTTGCTCAAATTGTGTGCCCTAACAAATTCTCTTAAAGGGTTAGTTCACCCAAAAGTGAAAACTCTGTCATTAATTACTTATCCTTGTGTCGTTTCAAACCCATAAGACCTTCCTTCACCTTCAGAACACAGATTAAGATATTGTTAATGAAATAAATAAAATTAGTTTTTAACTTTAATTTTTGAGTAAAGATGAGTTTACATTAAATCGAGGCAAGAATCTGGGTAGAATTTGTGTAGAGTCTGGATAAATCACTCCTCAAAAGTCATAGCAGATTTTAGTTGGTAGATTTCATTAAAACAAATCATGTATGATGTGCACAGACTCCATTTTTTTAGCCTCTTAGCTTTAGCTGGGGGATATCAAACATGATTGATATTTTTCATCTACATGTTTCACACGTTCAAGCGAGATTTCAGGCCTCACAGGCGAGTTTTGACAGCTCTGACAACAATGTTTAAGAAGCTCAAAAGGTTTCCTGACGTGACTTTATCCAGTGCAACAGTTACATAGCACGTGTCAGCTGTTGTTTTCTTTAACATGACCAGCTAATGGCTTACAATAACTTTCCCTAACCCCTCACACACACTCTCTCCTCAAACCAGCGGAAATCTCAGTGTAGTCCTTTAGCACAAACGGGCGACTTGCCTTGCTTGTCCTGCTTGCAGATCTACAAATCTCTTATGGTCTTCCCTGAGCACAGGAACATCAATCTCTTCCTAATTCCATCAAGTGTGAAAGGGCCCTTATGCGAGTGCACCGGGGACACGCCAGCTCTTTTGTAGGCCGTTGTGGGGAGCGGGGAGATGGGCTGCACCATCACAATGCCCCTGCCCCAGACCCACCATGCTTGTGACAGCAGAGCAGATGGCGTCGGCACTAACCCAACAAAAGAGATCTAATTAGAGGAACAATGGAGGCGAGCCGCACGGGAGGACGGAACAGCGGATCAAGGCTTTCTGGCTTTGACAGAAGGAAGGAGCGATGGATAGGTGGGGAGAAAAAGAGAAAGGAGAGCAGTCAGTCGGCCTTTTTCTCTCTCTCCTGCCCCCCTGGCACGAATATAGGGGACTATGACTTTATTACCCCTCATTAACACAAATTAGGGCACTCAAAGCCCCCTGAATGAAGGTGACAAACTGAATTAAGCATGTGAAAACAAACCCACCCCACCCTGTGCCAGGCTGTGACCATATTGCGTTTACATTCATAGGGGTGCCACTACAAAAGCGTGACTGCTCTTATGGGATTCCTCAGTGAAAATGTGACGAGAGAATTCTAAGAGAAATCTGACTTTGGGCTTCCAAGTATACATGTCACTTGTATATTAATTCTGTTGGGTTTTGTTGTGTGTGTGTGTGCATGCGTTTCGAAAAAAAAAATACTTTTTTGCCTTAGTTCACATAATACGCTACATACTTAACACACTGAGAAATAAAAATATGCAAATAAATGTTTTTTTTTTTTCCTAGAGCAACTGAAAGATTCCCACACCATCACTGCATCAATAAAAGCATCAGCAATACCTGAAGTGCCAAATATTTTGTCATTTCTGCACAACAGAACAATTCTGTAAGCACTTAAAATAATTTGAGTGGATATTTTCACAGATAATAATAAATGGTTGCAAACTTTAATAATGAATAATGAATTGCATTTGGTCTGGTGTTTTCATTCACACTTGCATTCCTTTGTGAACAATTTGTAGTTTTGAAATAAAATTACAAAAAAAAACAAACAAACAAACAAAAAACAATTATTATAACAAAAATTAATGGTCTTTATCGATTTATACTGTATCTTCCCTAATCTAGACATACCAGA
>JAUMHE010000063.1:6320038-6337908 GCA_032359235.1 Enteromius mattozi | reverse complement strand
TGGCTGCCCACTGCTCCGGGTGTGTGTTCACACTGTGTGTGTGGTTGATCACTTCTCACTGCTCTGTGTGTGCACTTGGATGGGTTAAACGCAGAGCACAAATTCCTGGTATGGGAAACCATACCTGGCCACTTGTCACATCCTTTCCTTTCCTAATTGATAGGCCTTGTATAACTATTATGAGAGACATATTTGTAGGCTTCTAGGACTGTTAATTCGACTGAGAAAACCTGTTTCAACCCTCCAATCTTTTTATATTCCCAACAATCATTTAAAATTGTGCGCGTACGATGCTTCTTGTTACTACCCTGTAAATTAACCCAGAACAGCTGTTTCAGTGTTAAATATGGGAGTCTTTTGTAAGACTTGCGCAACAGTGACATCTGCTGTTACATGAGTTAAAGTACAGTCAAACTTTTATTGACATGCACTGAATACAGTGAATATAGTTAGGCCTATATATACATTTTTATTGTCATTGTAATAATGTGCAGTTTAATTAACTGAGTTTAAAGTATTTTTTTCCCCAGAATGCATTAGTATTTATTTATTTAGTTTTAGGAAGGCTGGAGCTGGCATGGATTCCACATGTTTGTGTGCAAAACCCGATGAGCCATGTCGCCTAGCATAATTTATGAATGTTTTAGAGAATAGAAAACATTTAAAGGAAAGCAAGCAAAACATCTGACTGTTTGTTTTTATAATCAATGTCATGATTTTTTAAAAAAATATTTCTTTATTTTTTTAAATATTACTATTTTGGATATTTCAAAATCTCCAAACTTTGTTTACTTCCATTTTTATAAAGGATATAGATTTTCAGTATGGTCTTCACTAGCCCTATGTATTTTCTTCTTACCTCATAAATAACACTAGAGGGCAGGAGAGCTCCATCTTTGAATCCAAGGATTTTCTAAAAACCCAAGTCAACTGCAAGACTGCTAACTTGCAAAACAGTATGAATCTACTGGTAAATTTATAGATGTGATTCAATTCATGCACTTTATAAACAACAGCATCCTGGCTGTATATTTATTTAGTAAAAAAAAAAACCTGAATAATCATGAGTTTGATATTAGGATACTTGAGGTTGTAATAGTCTTCTCATTGCTATTTAAGACCTGTCCTATTGAGCTTTCTGTATTCTCAGCTTTCTGTTGTGGAACTAGGTAGTTAACATGATTTGTGTGTTTTATTGTAAGCGGCTTTGGTAAAAAAAAAAGTGTCCGCTAAGAACATTAATGCAAATTTATTCATGCAACTTATTTTACCCAGGCTCACAAAGAACATTACCAAAGTAGAACAATATAAAACCAATTACCATACCATTACAAATCCAAAAAAAGGATATGTGTGTGCGTTGCACTGTAGGCACAGTAAGAAAAATATTTTTGCGAGTATATCGGTGAATGTGTTGTGCTCTTGCAGCCTGCACAGGGTACAATTATGTGGGAAGTGTGTGTTTCCGCACTGTGTGCTTCTGTTTGTGTGTGTTTTCAAGGCTGTTCTGTTCAGTTATGCTGAATGCATGTGTGTGGTTTGTGTGCTCTACTTGAAGACTTCATTTAACTTACACAAACTATATTTATTACCATGCGTGTGTGTGTGTGTGTGTGTGTGTGTGTGGCACCATATTGCAGGAAGCTGCAGTAATTTCCTCTATCCTCAGCGATCAACCCAGGGCCCAAACCACAACCACATGGGATCGCAGTTTTTGTTCGCTCAGTGGGAACATTCCAGAACCCAGTGACCAAAAGCAATATAGTCCAGCAAAAGAACCTCAACCTCTATTTAAAAGAAGATTCTGGATTCAATACAAGTTAATAAATATAGGTTACAAGACTCAATAATTGATTACCACAAAAGTTTTCTTTCTTTCCTTCTTTCTGTTAAATTACATTACATTAAATTAATTCCTCTGTTAAAACTAAGTATTATTCGACTAAGGGTGTGTCTCAATCAGCTCCCTTGTTCAGTAGTAAGGGCACTTATCAGGGAGTCTGCCATTGTAAGGGCTGTCTCAATCGCGAAATCCTTCCAGTGCACTGGGAAAAATCCCATAATGCACAGCAAAAACTAGGGCGCATCGGCGCTCGCTATGCTCTCTTACCAGAAATAACATCACATTTCTGAAGCATGAAACATAAACCACATAAGTGAACGTGATAACTACAACGATATATATAACACGCGATAGAAGATTTGAAAAGACGGACCATTTTTTTTTAGGATATTTCAACATAAACACACAATGCTAGACCGGTAATGTACACACTCTAAAAAATGCTGGGTTATTTTTTCAACCCAAATGCTGGTTGAGACCGCTGGGTAAGGACGTTGGGTTGTTTTAACCCAATTTTGGGTTGAAAATGGGTCTTGATCCATAACCCAGCGCTGCTGGGTTGAGAACGCGGACGTTAAAGAGAGCACGCACGTCTCGTTAACATCGGCAACACCACTGCGAAGCCGCCATTTTTTCATCGTCTCGAGATGGAAGCGAGTGAAATATGTTTATGGTAAGTAAAGTTTAAAAATCTAAAGTCATGATTCATAGTTTGTGTCAGGGAGTATTTTGAGATTTCATGGAAGGCAGGAATAGTCTGAAAAGAGCTTATATTGAAAAATACGCCGACACGGTTTTTGCCTCAGAAATGAATGGTCTTACTGAACGGCAGATATACTTTTAATATAACAACCGGGAGTGTCTTATATCATATTTACATACGATTTTACAATATTTGCACTTGTTGAGGTGTTAATAGACGGTTATTAAAACATTTACATATAAATTTGTTATCTCATTTTTCGTGGTGAAGCTGATAGGAAACGGCGCTATGTAATAAAGACTAGCATAATTATTTTGAGGCTGATGATGTGATAATTGTTAAAAGTAATGTTTTCCTTGTAATATTTCTGACTTGTTGAGCTCGAGTCTTAATGTCCGCACCGGGAGTTAAGGACGCAGAGGCCGGCTGAGTGTGTGAGGACGGAGGAGATTTAACTTCTTCAGAAGAGCGGGAAAGACGGTTAAGGCAAGTAAACGTCATAATTCCATCATGTTGTTGTTAATATTACTTTTAGTAAGAGTAAAATAATGTTTGTTTTCGTTTGTTTTTCTCCTGCCTTTTTACTTCACATTTTGATGCAACAACAGTATGATTACGTGTTCATATTTTATGTAAACCATTGATGTTAATTTTTTTCATTGCAGAACTCAAACTATCTTTGAGTTAAGGACACAGAAGCCTGCTTGTGTGAAAGACAGTTCAAGGCAAGTAAACTTCATATATAATCCATGCCATATATATATATATATAGTTGATATAGGAATATTTGTTTGTTTTTGTAGATGTTGAAAGCCATAGATATGGCAGAGCATCATTCTTTTGAGAACATTCGTTCTATGTCGACAACTGCCTTCACAGTGAACCAACAGCAAGTGAGGCTAAAGCGATCGTAGATGGGTTACGCCAGCTCCTTTCGGAAGGGGGCTTCGAGATTAGACACTGGGCATGCAATGTACCATCTGTAACCCAACAATTGCCTTCAGAGGCCAGGTCCCCAAGTAACGAGCACTGGTTAGCACAAAGCAGTATTGAACTTCATCACTCTTGGTCTGTGGTGGGATTGCATCAGTGACACCCTGGGGTACAACTTGCGTTCTGTGGAGACTGTTGAGCCTACCCTGAGGAACATATATAAGACTTTGGCAAGCCAATATGACCCTTTGGGGTTCATTATTCCATTCACTACCAGAGCCAAGGTTATCATCCAGGACCTCTGGAAGCACAACCTTGGTTGGGATGACTCCATAGAGCCATTACATTTGAAAGAAAGTTGGCTTACCTGGGTTGGAGAACTCCCAACTCTTACCAAGTTGCAGTTCCCTCGATCATACACCCCAGCCTCTGCTGACAACCCATCGGCCAACCGAGAGCTTCATGTCTTCAGTGATGCATCAGAAAGGGCCTATGGTTCAGTGGCATACTTACGCACCACAGATGAGCAAGGGCAGGTTCATCTTACCTTTGTCTTGGCCAGGAGCGCAGGAGTCTAGAGTAGCGCCTCGTAAACGCCTGTCTATGCCTCATTTGGAGTTATGTGCCGCCCTTACCGGTGCTCAGTTGGGGAAGGTCATCCAAACTGAGTTGACATTACCTATCCACAAGGTCACTTTCTGGTCTGACTCTACTACGGTGTTGTACTGGTTAACATCTGAATCTTGCTGCCACAAAGTGTTTGTAGGACATGTGTGGCAGAAATACAGAGTTTAACAGAGATGGCTGAATGGAGGTAAGTGGAGTCAAATCACAACCCTTCCGACCACATGACACAAGGTCTTAGACTGACTGAGTTAGCAGGCCCTCATCAGTGGAGCTCAGGTCCAGCCTTCCTGATCCAGTCACCTGACCAATGGCAATCAATGCCCAAACCTAAAGGTGAACCTGATTGCGATGAACTTAAGAAATCAGCATTTACTGGTAGTAGTTCTCTACCAGCTTCAGGCCAATTCCACACATGGCAAGAGCTCGTCCAGGCCACTGTTAGATCCCTACATGGGGCGGCTACCATCGACACTGACTCTCCTACGGAGGCTTCTGAATACATTGAAGCAGGAAAGTTACTTCTAGCACAGGCTCAAATGGACTCCTTTCTGTTGAGGTTAAACATCTAAGACCAGTCATCCTGTTCCACAAAACAGTCGCTTAGGCTCACTTGCCCCAGAATATAATGATGCCACTGGTCTCATTAGAGTGGGCGGGCAACTATGGCGTGCTAGGGAATTTGACCTGGAGGCCATACATCCAATTGTATTAGACCCTAGCCATCATATCACTAAGCTGTTGATTAAGGAGACAGACCAATGACTCCTTCACCCTGGCTCAGAAAGGGTTCTAGCAGACAGTATTGGACACTCAAGGCCGAGAAGTAGTTTGTAAACACCAGCACACCTGCCGAGACTGTCAGATATGGCGTGCCAAACACCATGACTGGCAGATCTATCCCCCTGCAGGTTAAATCTGTATAAACCACCTTTTTATTCCACTGGCATAGATTGCTTTGGCCCATTCGCAGTCAAAATTGGGCGCCGCCAAGAGAAAAGGTGAGGGATAATTTACAAATGCCTAACAACACATTGTGTGCATCTGCATCTGTTGGAGCATATGGACAGTCATGCTTTCCTGATCTCCCTGCGCCGTTTTATAGCTTGACGTGGCAAGCCTGTGGAGCTATTGTGTGACAATGGCACTAACTTCATTGGAGGTGATCGGGAGTTACAGGAATCCTTTGAGGCCATGTCACCAAAGCTACAGGAACAGCTGGCAGAGCAGAAAATTTGGCTCCGGCATAACCCCCCAAATGCCCCTCACTTTGGGGGAACCTGGGAGCGCGAGATAAAATCAGTGAAGGCAGCACTCTGTGTGATCCTCCGAGAGCAGTCAGTGCCGGAACCAGTACTGCAGACCCTTCTGGTAGAAGTTGAAAGCATTTTGAACTCCAAGCCACTCGGCTACATATCCTCGGATATCACGGATGCTGACCCTGTGACTCTAGTACTTATGGGTCGTCGAGATGCCTCGCTTCCCCAGGTCTTGTGTGACTCTAGTAACCTGCTGGGAAGAGGGAGATGGAGACAAAGCCAAGTGCTGGCCGATAATTTCTGGTCTGCCTTTATCCGTCAGTACCTCCCCGGAATGCAGGGACGTCATAAGTGGACGACAGACGGCAAGGAACTGACAGTAGGGCAAATTGTACTAGTGGTAGATCCACAACTCCCACGCTCGCTCTGGCCGGTAAGAACGATAGTGGAGACCTTACCTGGAGCTGATGGCAGAACTTGTATCGTCAGAGTCAACGTTAAAGACAAAACTTACACTCGTCCAGTTGTGCGCTTGATACCGCTTCACCAGCACCCCTGACAGACTTTCTTAATGTTCAGTTATCTTGCCAGATAATTGGGGGCAGCTGTGTCAGAAAGTCTGCTTAAGAAACTAGGAACTAAAGTTCATTTCATGTTTCCTAGAGGAAAGATTATTAGTGTAACCTGCTGGAATATACAGCTGTCCATCCTAGCTTATCCTGATGCTATGCTTCTTTGATGTGTTCATATAATACAAGTAAGTCGGAACAATGTGGTACTTAATTATTATACGATATGCATGCTATTGCTATTTTTGATCTTTATATTGCCCATAGTATTCAGTTTGATCGGTTATTTGCGGCCGCGATGATTCTGAGTCATCATTATTATATCAGCGCATGTAACGTTAGTTGACACGAACGTGTTTATTCATGTATTTGCCTACCGCACACAAACGGGTATAACTCAGCTCATTATTGTTGACCGGATTGTCATGTTGAGTACAGATATTTCTGTTAAATATGTTTGAGTTATGTATGCATATTTGCTGATAAATGCTGTACTACTACTGTATTGCATCAGTCAATGTTAATGACAATTCATAAAGCTGTTAATAGCGAGCTATTTGTAATTATTTCATTTATTTCTTTGTAGACCATAATTCACACTAGAGACATATGCAGATGCATAAATAAATATCTCTAACCAGACTTCTCCTGCTCTCCTGATTCTCTGACCGGAATCTGGTCCATATTTGGCCGCCTCAACCAGTTGTAATTTAAATTCAATAAGGTTTACTACACAAATATTGTTTCAAGCATCTGCACAGTGAGAGAGAACCAAACATTGTGTCGAACTCTTCGTTAGCACATTACATAATACTGAAAAAAGGAAAGAGACATCAAACTGTAATTAGTTATATTGTAATCAAATATTAAATGATTTCTAAGCACTATAACTATCGTACATAAAGTACTAAGGGTTAGTGATTTGAACAAACCCCTCATAAGACTCATAACTTTTCTGTTAGTGACATGAACTTGAATCCTGTGACTTATGAGAAGTTTATTATTACTTCTTTCTAGAGATTTCTTCAGTTTTATGTTTTTTGGTTGCTGGATGATAAATCTAGCATTTTGAAGGAGGGACACAAACAGAAACCAGAGACACAGGCATTCCTGCTCTGCCAAGCGTCATTAGTGTCTGATGGGCGGTAGTGTGATATTTAGGCTTTCTGTTTGATAATGAACCTGGAAAGCGTCTGATTGCTCTGGAACAACGTGTATGAGTCGGGCCTCTTTGTAGCCAAACATCAAAGCAGAAATATGTATTTACCACTGATTCGTCTGATCTAACGGCAAGCCACAGCTGATTGGAATCAAAAGCAGAGGTACATGAAGAAATGAGTTTATTATGACACACACACACACATGCATGGCCTCCTGATCTCCGAATCCATTCAACCTCTTCAATCTATTCTTTTCATTCTGCTTTATTGATATATATATATATATATATGAAGGGTTTATTTGCAAAAACAGATAACTCCAGATTTTTTACATTTTCGAAATGCTATCATGTTTGTATTGTGTTTTATTGTGTTACATAACTAGTATTTTGTTCCCCCTAATTTTTACCCAGCTTAATTGGAATGCACAAAGAAGAATCATCCTGTTTCTAAAGGATTTTTACTTGCCAGTGTGCTGATTCTGTGGGACGCCCTCTGCAGGACAGTGCAGTTAGGACTGACTTTTTCATCTTTATTAATCAGTATGCATTCAAATATATTAGTTTCAAAATAATATTACTTCTGTATTTGTTTAAATTTGAAATGAACACTTTTATTCAGCAAGGAAATATTTACAGTATTTAATTTACAGTAAAGACAAATTGTACAGTAAATTGTTTCAAATACATGACGTCCTTTTCAAAGTTTTGTTCATCAAAGAATCTTGAAAAAAAGTACTAAAAAGTAAAGCAGCACACAGAATCTTTTCACTGTTGACTGAAGAAATAGCTGCTGAAAATTGTTGCTTTGCCATCAGGTGAATAAGATACATTTAAAAAGACAAAAAACAAACAAACTTTTTTTAAGGTTTTTTTTAAGCATAAAAGCTTCAAAAACATCTTTTAAAAATTCATTTTACTCTCATTTCTTCAGTTTACAATTTTTTTCTTTTCTTCTATGCCTTCACCACACCAGCCAGCAGGCAGACCTCCACATTAGAGGAGAAGTGACCACAAGATCACAATGATCTATTTCACTCTACATCCAAGTAATCGCAAAATGCATGTACAGGTACATGCTAAATCTGCTTGACTAGTTAGTTACATTACCTTCCTGAAGTATTCACAGTGTGTGTTGACAACTTTTTGGAAAAACGCAACAAAAAATTATTTTGAAAGTTGTCAAAGCTCGCCACGGCTTTGGCTCCATGGATCACAGGTCACCTCATTTGTTGTGTATTTGCAACCGCAGAGTGAAACAAAGACTCATGGGAAATCATTTTGGTGGCCACTGAGAGGAAAACTCATTTTAGTTACTTAAGAGTTCAAGTTAAAGCATTTTGACTTAAAGACCGCAGAGACCTTTCCTCCTGAAGAAGAATTCCTGTTATTGTGTTCTAGCATATAGCAAAACATGTCAGCTCAGTGGCTGCTGAAATAGGTTATGACAGCTATGTGCTTTAATCTCAGAGAAAAGCAGAGGAAGTCTAGTTAACCCCTGTGCCCCAGAAACTGGCTCGAACCGAGTTTTAAAACCAAGCTCATCCACCCAAACAATTCTTGGAGCGAGATCTCGAACCTGATCCAAAACATTCGGCCACATATATGCAGCCGCTGTAGGCCTCAGAAGCAAGGTCACGTGATCTCGACATATGTTTCCATTCTGTTCAAAGCCCTGAAAGTTTCCGTTTGATGGGAGACAGCAGTGCAGTATGAGGGCAGAGTGCATCTGGCTGGCCCGTAGCCAAGTCTAAGTGAGCCCGGGACGCTCAAACAGAGCCGGATACCATGCAGACAGACCCGGTTAGCACGGAGGTCGCACCCCTGATTACCATGTACAACCCGCTTGCACTTCCACCAGGTTAGGCGGTCCTGCCAAAGCTGGTTTTGTGTAAAATACACCTGACTCTTTCAGAATTGTTCCTTGTGAACGGGGTCACATCACTTCCCTTTTACTGCACTATGGGTTGAGGGTCCTGTCTTCACACTGCTGTGATAGATACTGTCCCATCTGTTAGACTACTTTGCATCCTGAAATACTGAATGTGAGAGTTTTAATGGCTCCAAAAGGCATTTGGAGAATTTTTATGTGGAGCCGCAATTAAAAATGCATGAATGTCTTTGCATTAGATAACAAAACAAATGCTTCTGGTGCTTTTCTCAGAATAAATGTAACTTTAGCCATTTTTGCAATTATGGTTAACCGACTGGTGTCAATGTGATTGATTGATTGATTTTATGATGACTGAAATCAGTTCATATACTTGCTTTAAACAGTTTTTGAACATTATGTCTACTGTTTCTTTAATCCAACAAAACATTTGTTGTTCAGTTTGATTTGAAATGTATTTTCTACATGCATGTTATTAATTTCATTGTGTATGATTTATTCATGCATGTTTCTTTTTCTTTACCTTAATTTTTATTTAAAATATTATAATCTTCTGGTGAAATTAGAAATTTTCAGTCATTTATTACACTTAAACCCTGTTACTTTTCTTACAGTTGACTGCAAGCTTATATTCAGGTCTATCTCCATCTTCTCAATGGCCAGTGGATAAAACCCTATTCCTATTTATTTATGTGTTTATTTGTTTGTTTGTTTATCCATTTTATTCAAATATCAAAAGAAAATATTGTTGCTACTTGCATTTTTTTCTGTGACCTTAAACGTTTTGTAGACATGCATACTTTTTATGTGTCCAAATAATATATTTTTTATCTTCAAATAAATTGCACTTTCTTAGTCAATGTTTTTTACTTATATGTTTAGTCCATAGGTTTATGTATGTAACTATATTGTCATATTCTTTAATTGCATAATTAAAAAATAAAATAGAATAAAAAGCAAACTGATAAATATGGTTTTACTTTTAATGTAATGAAATGTTTAAATTATACTTTGTTAAGATGATCGGTATGTGGTCTCAAGTCTCGAATAACACACACAGAGTAGATTAAAAACATCACATGAGTGCAAAACCTTCTATTAATCCATAAATATCTAGAAGAGAAATCAAAGGGGAACAAGTTCAAGACTGTGTTGTAATAAAAACCATCTTTCCTTCTCCATTGTTCTGGCTAAAATCATATGAGACTCTCGGTATAAATGGTGGAACTAACTTAATTATGAAAATCCTCCTGCTGCATTGAAAATGGGCTGCAGTAACAGGGGAATAAAAGCTGTTATCCATGTGTGTGTGTGTGTGTGTGTGTGTGTGATGCCATACCCACCGGGCTTCTCTGCAACTGTCTGCTGTAATATAAATCCCTATTGCACTTTGTATTTATCCATTTTTAATGAAGTGTCTCAGCTGTGTGTGTGTCTGACTGAGACGAGAAAGGAGAAAAAAAGGAGAGAGAGGGATGGAAGGAAAGATCAGGACAGGCCTGTTGACAGAGAGGCCCTCTGTCCTCTCGTGGACGCCCCTTTCTGAGAGGATCAGAGGTTGCACGATGACATCATTCTCAAGGGTGACGTGATTCAGGTGCTTTTGTGATTTTAAAATTAGAAACTTTGGCCATTTTCTAAAAAAAAAACAAAAAAACACTTTGAATGCATCAGCAGTACGGAAGAGAAGATATTGTTGAATAAAGCTGTTCTTTTTGTTTACCTTATGCAGAAAAAGTATTCAAGTAGCTTCATAAAAAAAATATGGACTATTTTATTGATTTCCTGTGCTTTGAATGAGTTGTTTTTCTGACTATGCAGGGTCAGAAAGCTCTTGCATGGGTTTCATCAAAAATATCTTAATTTGTATTCATTACGTTGAATGACATGAGGGTGAGTAATTTTTGGGTGAACTGTCCCTTTAAGGCTGGAATAGGACTTTGTGGTTTGTTGTTTTCTGAACAATTTGAAAGCCTACTAGTGTGTGATCCTCAGTTGTTTATAGTGTACAATGCTCAATTCCCTGGTAACCATTTACAAAAGTTGGCAAGTGTTTGATTCTATCATATCTATTCTATCTGAATCTATTCAGATTTTAAATGTCTTTTCATATATTCCAGCCCTTGGGAGAACACTAGCAGTATAAATACTTCAAAACTCCAGTTCTCATTTCATGGGTTCTTAAAATGATCAGAGAAACTTCTCCTTTGTTCTCTTTTTCTTTGTTTTCATTTTTGTAACATTTAGAGAGGAAAGGCCTGTGTAGGTGAAGAAAGACCTTGAATGGTGATGGGAATGAGGTGGGATTCACAAAGACCCTGATTGTGACAACGACACAGGCTCACGTAGGCCTGCTAAACACAATCTTGCAGGGATGACAACATGAAAGCACTAGTTAAACCATTTCATAAGCCGTTTATTTATCTAGTGAATTTCTTTCATTTCTGCACAGCAGCATACAGGGAAATTGTGACAAAATATAAATAAGAAAATCCAACAGTGTTTCTTTTTTTACTCTTTTAATTTAATTACAAACCTCAGTTAAAAGTGGCAAATTGTCTGATGTCTTCAACATTTGATTCTCAGTCTCTCTCTCACAAACCAAGAACGTCACATTGAACAACAACTTAAAATGCATGATATCATCATCATCATTATCAATAATAGTATGTACAGCTGTCACCTATTAGCAAACAATGCTTAGAGCTTATTGGGATTTCACTTTCGTTCGTAGAATGCACTGAAAAGAAAAATACAATTATGTTATACAAAGATCAAAAATACTATTATAAACCCTTGTTATAAATGGTACACTATATTAATAAACTGCTGTTGACATTTTACATGTAAGTACAAAATCTTGGTGAGGTAGTTCCCTCTGAAGTCACTTTTAAATGGTAAAATACTGAATAGACATCACTTAATTCTTTTCCATTTTTTCGGTAATTATTTACAATACAGCAAATCTATGCTCCTTACTTCATTAGAATTGAATTCCTTTGGTAAACATAACTGTCAGACATGTGCAGTCCTGCAAGTGTCAAATTGTACATTCACAATATGTTTGCATCATTTTTTGTTTCGTGTTTTTTGGGGGTTTATTCTTGTACATAATGCAAAAAGGGGCAAATACATTGTTTTTACAAAAAGCTTTTTTATTAAGAACATTCATACGTGCTATATTCCACTGTGGACCCTTTGTTTGTTTGTTTGTCATAAACCTCTCCCTTTCCCCTTCGCTCACCCAGGATGTTTTGGAGAAGGTGAACTTTGTATGGAGCTGAAAAGAGGCACCCATAGGATATATATATATATATGATTTTTTTTTTTTTTTTCTCTCCAGTGTGTGTTCCCCTTACTAGGGGTGTAAACACTGAAAGGGCACCTCATACAGAAGAATAGCCTGCGGTCACACTTTACATCACAGCGTTCATGTTATGCACTAACGAGAAACATGCTTTCTAGAGCTGCTGGGAGTGCACTTAACATTAGTAACGTAACATCTGTAACATGGACTCTGCAATGCAAAATGCCCAGCTCTGTCAGTGGGGTTGGAAATAATTTGGCCGATTATGAAGTTATGCTGACAACATGAACGCGCAACAGAGCCTCTATTGTGTTGTTCTGCGCGTCCGTGCTGGCAAATGTCAGGAAATTGCGGAGTGGACTTTCAGGAGAGAGCGGAATGGGACTAAAGTTCATAAATGAAGACATGTGGAACATTCTTTAAAATCGCTTAATGGCAAAATAAACTTTGGTTTAAAGACAAAAAACAAGGCGCAAGCTTAGCTTACAGTAAAGAAAATACTTGAGTTGAACAGAAGAGCAACTCCTCTGGTGCCAACATTCACGTTTTTCCATTTTAAAGAAAAATAACATCTTATTTCACACAAAACGTGACTATGAATCGTGAATAAACATCTAAAACCTATGCGTGAAAAGGAAAAAAATAGCTTTTTATGAATAAAGTATGCAATAAACTATGGAAATAAAGTATCTATAAAAATATAAGAGATTTTCTTTTCTCCGTTTAACAAAACATTGATATCATCTTATTTGTTTGCCTAGTAGTTAAGACTCGGAAAGCCAGTCAATCAGAACAGTCATCTGAAAGAAAATGTTCAGTGCAATACATGTAAGTCTATAGGAGTCTCTTTAGAAGATTTTCACTCGCTTACCACCCACAGCTCTGCCTCCCTTCAGCACTCTCTGGGCAGGCTGGTCTTTGGAGAGAGGGCAGTATTTTATTGTATGCGCGTTGTCCCCGTTGGCACTGCATAGGGGGCACGTGTACGCCCGCAGGATCGGGCACACAACCCTCCCGTCCGGGGTTTTCAGGACGTGCGAGCCGTACACCTCCTCCGGCGCGCCGTTATTCCGACAGAAGACGCAGATCTTGGGCTCCTGCTTATTGCGCGCCGCCGGTTTCCTCATCTTCCTCTCCATGCCGAACAGATCAAATCCTGCGAAGCTCCCTCCGATGCCCATCTCCCGCTCCTGAGAGGGGGACAGCAGCCCTCCCGTGCCCTGGTTCTGGTTCTGGAAGGGGCTGAGGATGGAGAAGCGCTCCTTCAGGTCCAGGATTGAGATGGAGGCGGGCGGGGGGCAGCAGCAGGACTCCAGGTGTCCTCCGCTATCGCCGTCGCCGCCGGCCGCGATTACGCACGGGCACGGAGGGCTGTCGTCCAAGCCCAGAGTGGCTTTCAGGGACTCCGTGATGGAGTTGGGACTCTGGGGGACGCTGTGCTTGTTGTTCTTGGTGACCAGCGTGGAGAGGCCGAGATAGTCATTCCAAAAATTGAAGGTGTAATCGTAGGGGGTGCGCGCGCTCAAGTAGTTGTGGTTCAGAAAATCCATGTCTTCTTCGCTCAGCCAAGACGCTTCTCTCGGAGGAAAACAAACAAATGCGAACCGTGTATATTCCGTCAGGTTGCTTTCTAGCTGCTCTCCGGGGTCGTAACTGTGCTCAAGTCCGGTGCGTTTCTTGGGTATGTGCGTCTGAAGAACAGGCATCTGGTTATAAAGCTCCAGGAGAGGCAGGAGGAGGGCGGGGCTCTTTTTCAAACCAAGTTTCTGAGCAGCAGATCCACAGCGTGTTTTCTTCCTGCACGACCAGCGACTGTTCACTGCAGTGGAATGACACCAGGCACTGCTTTGTGATGGCAAAACACACCAAGAAGTGCTCGTTAGTGAGAGATTACGCTTTATTTATATCGCATGTGATCCCTTTCTTTCTAAATTCTAAAAATCAGTGATTCATAATGTCCTATTTGTCATTATTATTATTATTATTATTATTATTATAATTTAAAATCGACTTACAATTTAACAAGTTACAAGTTCTTGATACTAACAAAAGTAATCTTTGTATGTTCTTTGCATGCATTTTCAACAAAATATTTGACTTATCGACTCTAAGGATTAAAGAAATATTAAGATACTTGAATTGCCTTAAAAACTTCATAATATTGACACACACTGGTGGGGGCCTAAAGGGGTCTTCTCCTTTGTATGGTTTTCTTGTCACATGACAACAAAATGGCTTCCTACGTACTTGTTGTGCCACACTGTCTTTGACACAATCTTTATAAAAATGTAATTACTAATTAATAATAAAACGACAATAGGCAAAACCTTTGTAGTTGGAGGAAAGGGTTACATTGTCACAAAATGTACATTTTGTTAACATGCCAATAAAACTACTTTAATCTTAAAAGTAAAAGTGCTTCAAATCATGGCTGCAGAATGTAAGCAGATTCAGCTCTCGTTTAACTATATCAATTTGACTATTGCAGTCTATTCATTGATGATACATTATTACATGGGATTTCCTCTCTCGCCTCAGTATCATCTCACAGTCACAGTAGCTTCTTTCTTCGGTGTGAGATACTGGGCTTTGTGTGCTCTGGCTAGGCTTTACAGTGCAGAGAGGGGAGCTGCAGTTTGTATGTGTTCAGGATTACGTGACGCGATCAGATTACACATGTGTCATTAGAAACAGAGGGTTGTGGGCGCACATGGGCTCTTTGTTCTTTGAAAACATGCCATGCGCACACCTGCAGGCCAGAGGCATGGAGTCGATTTTTACTGTTGATTAGCATGTTTTTCTCTGACTTTTCACTTTTTCAATTTGAATGACATTATCATCTTCTTTTTTCTTTTAAGATGCTTTGAGACTATGTATTGTGAAAAGCGCTAAACAAATTTGAATTGAAATTTGACTTCAAGGGATACTAATAATAAAGGTAGCACTTTACAGTAAGGTCCCTTTAGTTAACGTTAGTTGGTACATTACCTAAAATGCTCAAAACATTTGCTACAGTATTTATTAATCTTTGTTAAAGTAAGTAAACAACTATTCATGTTTGTATGGTTGCTAAATGAAACTGTACTGTAAAGTGTTACCATAATTGATTATTTATTTGTCCTTAAAGTTTGTTTCTTTAACCCATTCGAGACATTATTAAAACAATTGCTCTCAAATGATTAATTGTGATTAATCGCTTCTAAAATAAATGTTTTTGTTTAAAAAATATATGAGTGTGTACTGTGTTTATTTACTATGTATATATAAATACAAACACATGCAGGGATATATTTAAAAAAAAAAAATTAAAGAAAATAATAAAAATACAATGGAAGTCAGTATTTTTCAAAATATCTTCTTTTAGTGCAGCATAAGAATAAAAAGCATACAGGAGGTGAGTAAACAATGACAGAATTTTGATTTCATCATCTGATTATCAATTAAACTTCTTTTTTAATCACTTCATAAGATTAGTACCTGACATGTAAAGTATGGTTCTTTGAGATGTAAAGAACTCATGTAAGCAGCACCATTCCACTTTGATTGTACTGTATAGTGAACTATAATGTGAAACAATGTAAGTATGCTGATTTGGAGACAATAAATGTGCCGCGATTTAGATAAAAAGACTTGCAGTACATGCAATGCAATTAGAATGAGATTCAAGATTGTGTGTCGTTTCGAGCTAAAAGGCTCCAGCTCAGATGTCAGTAAATTCGTTTGCAGCCTGCAGGTCTTTTATGCTCCTCCTGCTGTGGCCTTGCTTCTGTTTGAAAAGCTGCTATGGTGGAGGGTCATTATTCGACAGGCTCTTGGCTCAACGAGCTGTCCTGGATCCAACTCGCTCCAAAACCCACACTGGCCAGAAAGACATGTAATGAGCGTCTCGCCAAATTAACTCATCTTTGGGTAAACAAAAGGCTAATTTGCATTTTTTGTGTTTTGTTCAAGACCCCATGATTTGGGGACACAGGTGCACAGCAGCTGATTTCTGCATCTCGCGCACATTAATAATAGCCTAGCGTGTCTGTCACAGAACATCTCTGTAATAAATTAAGTGTGGTTATATTAAATGATTGATTCAGAGCCTGCCTACAAGAGATGGGAAATTATGTTCACAGCTCACGTACCCCTGCAATTAGGCAGAAACTTAGTTTAAGGCAAGACACCTGATCTATGCAGTAGCTCGGTCCGACCACCGGGGGTCTGTGTGAGCTCAGAGAAGCCTCTAATTGGCATGACGTCATTGGGTGTTCTGGAGTGCTGCAGCTTGTATAACAAGACCTAAGAACAATACAGTAAACACACTTACACTGTGGCCCTGCCAGAAATAGAGCGCAGGGCACAGCTGTGTATTGCAGTATTCATTGAGGAAAGCATCCAGGCCATGCCTACAATGCGGAATGTTTTCATGTCCTCGTCTTTGTTTCTGAGGTACATGTTCATTTTACTGTACATCTAGGAGATGATTTTATCCAAGAGGAATTAAAACAATTTGACAAAGAGCCAACAATATTTGTGATATACTATGCCAGTTTATTAGACAACTAGATTAGGAAGCAATATGTTTTATTGTTATTTATTTATTTATTTTGTATGGAAATTTTATTACTTAATCTTCTTGGTTACACTTTATTTAATGGTTTCAGTATAATTATACATTTAAGTACTGAGTGATATTAATTAAATATATGTACCTACTATATAGTTAGGGTTTGGCTTGCTTGCATGTAATTATGCATAATTTATTGATATTGTAATAGTGAGCATATGTAACACGTGTAACTAGGAGACCTTAAAATAAAGTGTTACGTTTTCTTTTATCAAAGTATCAGTTAAGTTCACAGAGGGGTGAATATTTTATTTGATTTTATTTTATTTCATAAGTTTATTTTATTTTCTATGTTGCTTTTCCATTTTGTCAATGGCACTATCTTCCAACATGAAAACTGGAAATTTATTAAGAAACATTACACTTTTTTTCTCAATTCTATCATCAGTTACTTAATTTGGAGGATTATATATTACAAAATATAGTTATATAAATTCCCTTTAACAAAAGACACACACACTCAAAAAGGCAACACGATGCATTCCGAGCCGGGGGATGCAAACTTTGAACAGGATGATGATGCGTAAAATCTTCTCATTTTGTTTAACAATCATATATTTTTTTTAAATTTAGTACTGAACTTAAGATTCTAAATACGTTTCCCAACCAGTTCAATTTACCCTGATCATCCAATTTAAAAAGTTTACACCCCCCATCTCTTGATTATCAGTACATGTTTTCACCTTTATATATAATGTTAATTATGTTATTTTCCTGTGTACTCCTGTATGATATTCCTTTAAAAGTGAACCCAGTTTATGAGATCATTCTTAGTTTTTTGCAATATATTTGATTATATTCTGTGATGTCTGTTTATAATATTCCATACTCTTTTAAATGTTTTAATGTTTTCAGTATACAAAACATTAAAAATCTATATTCAATATAGTGACTTCAATACAGTGACTAAATTAACGAAAAATAAAGCATCAACAGGTACTGACTTTCCACAAGATCACAGCAGTAATGA